>OFHU01004222.1:0-140000 GCA_900245905.1 Lacerta viridis
TACTGACTTAGCCTGGGTTATTGACTCTGCAGCCTCTCACCACATGACAGCAAACAAGCGTTTGTTTAAGACTTTTAAGAAGCTGGAATCCACCGTGTCGCAGGTGAGTGGAACACACCTGAAATCGACTGGAGTTGGAACTGTTTATCTTCAGAGTCTCCAGCTATCTATTAGCAACGTGCTATATGTGCCAGAAATTGCCTACAACCTGCTAAGTGTACCGCAGCTTACCGAGAAGGACTGCGAGCTCAGACTACGCAAAGGGCTGTGCACAATTTTTAAGGATGGACAAGTTATCCTTACAGCTCAGAAGAACAAAGATGGACTATTCTTACTGTCTTTTGATTCTACTGACTGTTGTTTTGATGTTGTTGACTCTTCTTTGCAGGTGCTGCTAAGTCCAAGGAGACTACCAAACAGCCACGCAGAGAAAAGGTCACAAGATGTTTCCAGCAGGTTTCTGCTGATGTAATAGGGCTTTTGCCACAATCTAGAGGCGGAGCTAACTGTTATTTATTGCTGTCTGACCATTTCTCTAAATTCTCTTGGATTTACACTATGAAAAGTCCGCAGCAAGTCTTGGCCAAGTTCACTGAATTTTGTGCTAAGATAGATTTCATGCATGATGGCAAAATTGAATGTTTGTATACTAATCAATTACCAGTGTTTGATTCACAGGAGTTCAAGGAGTTCCTAAGTCAACATTGCATTCGGCACAAAGTTGCTGTAAGCCAATCATCGTGGAACAATGATTTGTGTGTTAAAATTAACACAGAATTACGTGAGGGTATGCAGGCGCAATTGCTAAGTGCAAAGCTGTCTGAACAGAATTGGGCTGAAAGCCTATCTGCCTTCACATATGCTTGGGTCAGGAGTATTCCAAAAGGAATGGAATGCTCACCTTATGAGATACTGTTTCACAGAAAACCTTCTGTTAAGCATCTTAAGGTTTTTGGTTCTCAGATGTGGGTGGAATCACTTGAAGGGACAACCATCCAAGGCATCTTTATGGGCTATGAGAAAGGTCAATACAGAGTTCTATTGCCTTCCTCAAACACAGTAATTCTTACTCAGGAGGTAGAACCTACTGTAAAGCCGGAGACACAGATTCTCCAAAGCTTTCCCATTGATGTCAATACATATGAGGATACTGACACCAGCAGTAGCAGTGCAAGCTCAACCACGGCTAGTTCCGACACAGGTGAAACTGTCATTGAGAGAGGAGCTCATGATAGTACCAGGCCATCTACAGATGATGATGTGCTAGGATCTTTAGAGCCACTGTTTACAATTGGTAAAGTTTCTCCAAAAAGTCCTGTTCAGGAGAAACTCAGCAAAGAAGATCTACATCTTGTGCGTAGATCTGAGAGAGTAACAAAGGGTCAGGCGCCCAAACGCTACTCCAAAGAGTTTGCAATCTCAGCTGTTGCAAATGTAGCTGTAGTTTGCACTCAAAGAGACACTCAGGCTCACTTCACAGATGTGAGAAAGCCACAGCAACAGGTTGCAAAGTTCAACACTGTTCCTGCCAACACACACAGAGCAAGTGCTCTGGTCCCCTGGAGAGTTGGTTATCAAAGGCTCCAACTGGTAGAACCAGTCTCAGAGAGTTCCAAGGATGGAACAAAGACAACAGATTCATACTGTGTATATGATAACTGTTTGTTTACTTCTCTTAATGATGCCTTACTTTTGCCGCTCTTTCATTGTCTAATATCGGGGGAGGATGTTGTGATATTATGACATGACGAGCTGCGAACGCTGCAGCAAGGTCACAAGACTCAAGAGTCATGTTTCCACTCTGTGTGAAATACACTGGGCATACCAGCTCCCACACATGTGATGTCATTGTAATTTACTGTTGTACTCCTTACTTTCTGTTTTGCATCAGGAGATGCAGACGCTTTTACAGACAGCTCTGAATTATGAGCTGCTACGCAGATATATATATTCTGCACTTTATCTACAATAAAGTAGGTTTTAGCCTTACTGGCTTGTGCGTGTTGTTTTTCAAGCTGGGAAACAATCGCATATCATCATTGTGCCCCTGGACTCCTGAAGCCAGAGGGCACGGAAGCTTCGTCCGCCTTGGGGGTCAGTCTCTCAACTTGCCCCCGCGGGAAGTTTTCATAACAGGAAGACCAGGGGCGTAGCAAGGTAAATTGGTAACCGGGGGCAAAAAAAAATTTGTCACCCAGCCCAGGCATGGGAAGGTCAGGTGGTACCCGGTGCAGAAAATTTCTTGTCACCCCCCCATTGATCCCTCCCCCTGCAAAAATGGTTTTACGTTATTTCATATTTTCTTACAAAGGAATAATAACAAGTAATAATAATAATAATAATAATAATAATAATAATAATAAACTTTTATTTATATCCCACCCTCCCCAGCCAAAGTCGGGCTCAGGGTGGCTAACATCAGATACATAACATTGGTATAAAATCAAACAATAATTAAATTACCTCCTAAAAACATCTCAAAATCAAATTAAAGTCTAATTAGATGGCTTTCCACAGGGTTAGGGTTGGGAACAGTAAGTGTTCTCTGAACTGAAATTTCAGCCTTCATGACATAGGAAAACAGCCAAGTGAACAGCTATTTTGGTGGAGGAGGGTCAAGATATTAACCAATATGCATGAAATTTCATATATAGCTATATAATCCCTAGTATAGTAAGATAAGACCTTTGGAGAAGGCATTTTCAAAAAAAAATTCTGGAGTTTTTTTTGTTTTTTTTTTAAATGTTCCTTGATAATTTGTCAATTATCCCCCTCCATTATGGAACACGGGGCGGCCCACCCCCGCCCCCCTTGCTACGCCCCTGTGGAAGAGAGAAAAGGAGAAGAATTATTTGCACTGCACAGTGTTAGTGCTACTCCTTCCCTACTTGCTAAGCTATTACTGCTGGCCCTGCCATTCCCCTCTGGGATGCTGGGAGAGAAAGCAAAGGGGGGGGGGCCCTGCAACAGCTTCTTGTTACACTAATAGTGTCCTAGAGGTGGATTTATTCTGCTTTGTCAGTTGTTCTGCAATGCTTCCCCAATGCTACCACATCGGGGGGGGGGGCATAGTGCAACAAAAGTGGGACAATGAATCAACAAACCCAAAAGATTTGTGCTATGAAAAAAGCATGGGAATTCAGCAGGAATGTACAGGATATGCACTAACTAGAAATGAAGCAGCACGACTGCCCCCAAACATCTGCAGGGGCAAACAGTATGGAAAGTAGGATGGCGCATGACTAGCCCAAGAGCATCATGAGCACAAATCCAACATGAATGAGCCCTAAAAAGGATGCCTGGAGGAGCCCTGGTGTGGTCTAGTGGTGGATGAGTCAGACTAGGCTTGGAGGAGACCCAGGTTTGAATCCCCAGGAAACTCAGGGCTGACCTTGGGTCAGTCACTATCTCTTAGCTTAGTTAAAAAAATAAAAATAAAACCCTGTGCACTCTGGCACTTGTCACGGTGACCGGTTGCGCCAGAAGCAGTTTAGCCACATGACCCAGAAAGCTGCCTGTGGACCAACACTGGCTCCCTTGGCCTCAAGCAAGATGAACGGCGCACCCCATAGTCGTCTTTGACTGGACAACTGCCCAGGGGTCCTTTACCTTTACCTTAGCTTAGTCTACCACACAGGGTTGGTGTGAGGACAAAATGGGGGTGAGGGAAAGAGAATCAGGATCTATGTTTAAAAAACAACAATGACTTAAGGAACATTTGCTTCCATTACCACATTGCTGTAAAGTGATCCTTCCATCTTCCGGCGGCCAATGAGGGTAATCTTGGAGAAAAGCTGTCGCCTCAAGAGCTCAGCTAGCAGTTCCTTCCCAGTTTCACCAGAAGCACCCAAGATGAAACAGGTTTGGTTCTTCTCCTGGAAACTCTTCCAGAAGCTCTTCATTTCTTCTGTGCTGGGGGCAGTCATGCTGTTGGCAGGTCAACAGAGGTGGCGGAGAGGGAACCACAATCCTATGTAAACGACACACTTACCTGGGGATAAGTCATAAGAGAGTCAGTGTGGTATAGTGATTAGAGGGTTGAGCTCCGACCTTAGAGGCCTGGGTTCAAATCCCTGTTCAGTCATGAAACTCCCTGGGTGATCTTGGGCACCTCTCAGTCTCTTAGCCAAACCTAACTCACAGGGTTGTTGTGAGGATTAAATATGAACAAACTTCAAGGGAAGTCATAGCACTGCTCTATTCTGCCTTGGTCACACCAGGAGTCCTGCGTACCACAATTTAAGAAGGATATTGACAAGCTGGAAGGTGTGCAGAGGAGGGCAACCAAGATGGTCAAGGGTCTGGAAACGAAGCGTTATGAAGAATGGTTGAAGGAGTTGGTAATGTTTAGCCTAGAAAAGAGGAGACTGAGAGGAGATAGAAGAGCCCAGGGGCATGCCAGAGGGGCAGTGGCCCTGGGCAAGGATTTTTGAGGGTGCATGAATCACAGAATCATAGAGTTGGAAGAGACTCCAAGGGCCATCCAGTCCAACCCCCTGCCAAGCAGGAAACACCATCAAAGCATTCCTGACAGATGGCTGTCAAGCCTCTGCTTAAAGACCTCCAAAGAAGGAGACTCCACCACACTCCTTGGTAGCAAATTCCACTGCCGAACAGCTCTCACTGTCAGGAAGTTCTTCCTAATGTTTAGGTGGAATCTTCTTTCTTGTAGTTTGAATCCATTGCTCCGTGTCCGCTTCTCTGGAGCAGCAGAAAACAACCTTTCTCCCTCCTCTATATGACATCCTTTTATATATTTGAACATGGCTATCATATCACCCCTTAACCTTCTCTTCTCCAGGCTAAACATACCCAGCTCCCTAAGCCGTTCCTCATAAGGCATCGTTTCCAGGCCTTTGACCATTTTGGTTGCCCTCCTCTGGACACGTTCCAGCTTGTCAGTATCCTTCTTGAACTGTGGTGCCCAGAACTGGACACAGTATTCCAGGTGAGGTCTGACCAGAGCGGAATATAGTGGTACTATTACTTCCCTTGATCTAGACACTATACTCCTATTGATGCAGCCCAGAATTGCATTGGCTTTTTTAGCTGCTGCATCACACTGTTGACTCATGTCAAGTTTATGGTCTACCAAGACTCCTAGATCCTTTTCACATGTACTGCTCTCAAGCCAGGTGTCACCCATCCTGTATTTGTGCCTTTCATTTTTTTTGCCCAAGTGTAGTACTTTACATTTCTCCTTGTTAAAATTCATCTTGTTTGCTTTGGCCCAGTTGAATCAGATGCCCTCCACAGGTGCCCCTGGTGCAGCATGGCCTGGTCAGAGGAACCAATGTTAGCAGAGAGGAGCACTGGGCCACATGTGTGAGAGCACCTGGTTCACACCCACCAAGTGCCGTGTCAGATGGCTGTGCTCCCTGCTGTGTGGCAGGTAGGAGGCGCAACACAACCCTACTTGGATCTGGGGTGGGGTCGCTCTGTCAGGGTTGGCGGCAAGGGTGGGGTGCCATGGTGGGCTCCTTCATCCTCCACTCTGCCTTGCACACATCCCTCCAGTTCACATGTGCCTCCCCAGGCGCCATGAGCTCATGCAACATCACGGTAATAGCCACCTTCAAATATCTAAAGAGCTGTTACAAGGAAGATGGAGCCAGCTTGTTTTCTCCTGGTCTGGAGGGCAGGAATCGAACCAAAGGCTTTAAGTTACAAGAAAGAAGATTCTGATTTAACACCAGGAAGACCTTTCTGATGGTAAAAGCTGTTAGACAGTGGAAGGGACTCTCCTTCCTTGGAGGTTTGTGAGCAGCCATAGGTGAATTGTCTTTCTTGAATCTTCCAAAAGGGATGTGTAAAGGGGGGGGGGGATGATTGCACTGTTAGGCAAGAGAACCACCATTTTTAAGCCTGTCAAGAAAATGGGACAGTCAATTGGAAGGTATTTCATTTTCTTTCTTTCTTAAAAAAAGAGCATACTTTTGAAAGCCACCATCAATATACTGCACGACTTTTGCATCTTGGGCAGCCAATCCTGTCATCCTATCCCAGCATTGAGGAAACTTTGCTCCTCCAGATGAAGGCTGAACTCCCACTGTCATTCCTGCCCACTGGCCCTATCTGCTGGGGCTGATGAGAGTGGGTGTCCCCGGCCCTCACCTGCACCTCCCGCCCCTTTGCTACCTTAATTCCACAAGGGAGCTATTTCCAAACAGACATACTTAGGGTTGTTGCGGGGATTGAGTGAGGAGGTGGAGAGAGAGTACACCACCTGGAGCTCCTTGGAGGAAAAAGCTGCAACATAGATGCAACAAACAAGCAAACATGCGAGCATAGCTGTCAACTTTCGGATTTGAAAATAAGGGATCAGCAGCCTCACCTATCCGGGGACAGTCACATGGCAGTGGTGGGCGGAGCCAAAAGCAAAAGTGGGCGGAGCAGCAATGTAAACTCCATATTTGTACATTGTGCCAGTACAGTAGTTCCTACATACAGACATGTCTGCCAGGCCTCCAAGCAAGAGGCGTTAATTATCAGATTTCAAGGTCACATTCCTACCAGGGAAAACCACAGGCTGCGAAGCAAGACCAGTGAGAATTGTGGCCTAGAAAGAGTCCTGAATTATAATATAAAAGAGAGAAAGAATCTTGAATCCAGATTGAGAGGCCTGCAGAACTGCATTGCCCACCCCCCAGGCCTAAGTTTCCACACTTCACTGTAACACTGAATGAGGTTTACTACAAAGGCAAGCGCATCAGCTGCATATTATACAGGACTTGCAAAACTTAATTGCCCATTCTAGGAATTCATTTCTTGCTTCCAGAACTTGGGAGCTTTGTAAAAGAGCAGGCACAAAAGGAAGCAGGCCTATGTTTTTGGTTCAGCTGCAGTTTTATTTGGGCAACAGGGTTTTCAAAGTCCACTGTTAAAGTGCCACCTTTGCCCCTTTCCCCAGTTCAGCTCATGCACATATATTCTGTAAACTACAATGCTCAGCGGCAGAGCATTTCCATTGCACACAGAAGGCCCCAGGCACAATCAACATCATCTGCAGGAACAACAGAATTTTGAAATCAGAAGAGGTCCCCCAAAGGTCATCCAGACCAGCCCTTGCTCACTGCAGGATCTTGCCCATTCTCTATGCTCATGTGTTTAAAAGAGATGAAGTGGAACCCTCAATATGTCAACAGTCGTTCACGCAACATGAGGGTGGGGGAACATGTTCCAGATGTTGTTGGAACCCAACTCTCACCAGCCTCGGCCAGCAGGACCAATGGTCAGGGATGGCAGGAGTTTGCCCCCCCAAAAAAACCTAGAGGAGGGCCAGTTTTTCCACCCCCTCCCTAATCAATTCCCCTGTCAAAAACTAGAAACTTGATCCTGGCAAAGGGATGAGCAGTTGGGGGTGGAGAGCAGGCAAACCTCCCCAACCCAAATTCTCTGGATCACAGGCAGTGCAGAGCAGTGGTAAGATAACAGAGGCCAACCAGAGAAGATTGAGAAGCAAAGTCTTAAACAGGAATCAGAAGTTTGTTTTTCCCCTTCCCCCCAGGCTACCTGTTAAAAGCCTTATCTGATTGCCTTTTGTTAGCAGCCTGGCCATTCCTTTGATATGGTAATCTGTTAATTCCCGGGCAATTGGGAAATTCCCTCACCCCATCTCTCCTTGC
Source organism: Lacerta viridis (assembly GCA_900245905.1). NCBI lineage: Eukaryota > Metazoa > Chordata > Lepidosauria > Squamata > Lacertidae > Lacerta > Lacerta viridis. The sequence continues at coordinate 7,626 of OFHU01004222.1, forward strand.
AGAGAAAACAGCTTGTCAGTTTGGGAGTGAAAATGGTTTTCAGGGCTGTTTTTTTCTGTGCTGCCTCACACATGTGTATACATGTCTGCTTGGTACATTAATAAGTTATTTTATAGTTAAGTCCTCAGGTTTAGGGAACACAGGAAATATACTGCAAACAACACACAAAACGCCCTGTTCCTCCCCGCACAATGACCCTCAGAGCAATACACACCCCCACAGGTACACACAAACCAGAGGGGTAGCAATGAAGACTCTGAATCCACTCCCTTCCCTCCCCCCCCCCAACCATACCAGGCTAAGCTAACCTCAGGCTGCTGAGATCTGTTTATCTCCGATCTCAGGCACAACAGCAGAGCGGGAAAAAAGCCTCAAAGCAAAGAGGAGGGCAGCCACGCAACGAAGATCTTCTTGGATCGATCCAATTCAGCTGCTCAAAGGCAGCCAGGCTCCGCCCCCAGCTTACCCTATTGTCCAGCTGAGGGGCTTGGCGGCAGCTGATAGGGGTTGATGCAGGGGGCCAAATACGCCCCCTGTAAGCGCGGGGAAACTTGCTTTGAGGCTGCAAGGCAAGGAGGCGAGGTCTTCCCAGTCCCTGGCCGGCCAGCAGGGGGAAGGAGAGGAGCTGCTTCCTTTGAAAAACGGGATATTAAGGGATATTAAAAAATAAGGGATAAGAGCTGAAAACAGCTTAAAATAAGGGAGATTCCCGGGAAAAACGTGATACTTGACAGCTCTGCATGCGAGCAAACAATGACATCATTGCAAGCCCCACCTACTTCTAAGTGACTTAGATCCTGGTTTAAGAACAGACATGATTTCAGACTAGATGCCAGTGCTGGTTCATAGAACTGTAGAGTTGGAAGGGATCCCTGAGAGTCATCTAGTCCAACCCCTGCAATGCAGGAACCTCAGCTAAATGGGCTCTCACCTGTGTCTCCTAGATTCTAGAAGCTGTCAGCATGCGGCAGTGGCCCCACCCCAGGAACAGCTAAACCAGGTCAAGGTAGCCAATGGGTCTCAGACCCTTGGTGAGTTCCGGAGTTCCTCTGCATGTGAAGACAGGCTCGGTGGAAGATATAAAGAGTGGGAAGGTAGTGCACCTTGGAGAAGGAAAACTCTGATCCTAAACCTCTGCTGCCATGAGGGTTATCTTTGGAGGAAGAAAAGGTTAAGCAGAGGAGTAAATCCTACACAAATCTGGAGGGATGTCCCTAAGATAAGAGGGTGAGATGGTGCCTTGCACACCTCCTGCCAGCAACTCCTGCGGATGCCAAACACATGGTTCTGCAACTTCTGCTTTCCTTGGCACATCAGTTCAACTCAGAGAGGCGTCTTGTTCTCCCGACAAGCCCAGGACCTCCGCCCACACTGCGGCCACGCTTTGATTGCCCTTGGGGGGGCAAAGGGTGCCGGGGATCGGGGCCCCTGGGCAGCACCGGCCCGTGCACGCACCCCCCCCCCCAGAGGCGCCCCTGGGGGGCAGTTTCGCTGCACAAACCCCTTCCCGCCCCCTTCCCGGGGCTGCGCATCTGGAGACGGGCGAGCCGAGCGGCGCGCTGCCTCTCCACGCGCCCCGCAATCTCCCGCGCCGCTGCTGCCTGAAGGGGAAGCCGCCGCCCCGCCCCGCCCCGCCCCGCCCGCCACTCACCAGCCGAGAGCAGAGGAGCGTCCGCCGCCGTTCCCTTTTCTCCGCCGGGCGAAGCGCTGGGGGACGCATGCGCACGTGGCGGGCCTCGCTCTCTCCGCCTCCTGAGCGGGATTGGAGAGCGGCGAGGCAGCAGCCTGTCGCGAGGGTCACACCAGGGCCATCTAGTCCACCCCGCAAAGACAGGAAAGTATTTTGCCTCCCCCAGCCGTCAAGATTCAGGATGAGCTGCCCATTTCCCCACTGTTTCAACCGCCCCGACGTGTTAATCTCGTGACATCTGTGGGCTGATGCGTGTACGCTTTTATTTGGGGTTTATTTTTCGTATCCTTTATCGTTTGACTGGTCCCGGAAACGCATTTGCATCGTAGAATGAAATCTTAACAAAATGATCGCAAGCCTTTGCCCCCTCCCAAGGAACATTTTTTTTGGGGGGGTAGGGCAGGGCGTAGCCAAAGGGGGGCAGCGGGGCAGCTCCCCCCATCCACAAATATTGTTGATGAGCATTGAAAGTACTCAATTATCTGAGGTTCTTTGCCCCCCCCCGCAATATCCTTTTTACGGGGTATTTATACCCGTGATTTCCCAAGAAAAGCTCAGCCACTTTGATTTCCTAAAAAAAGCTCCCCCCCCCCAACAAAAATCCAGGCTAGGCCCATGGGGTCGGGCAGTTCATAGGTTGCTGTCCTATAATCAGTGCCATGTCCCACTGACCATAGAACTGGGAGACTTGGGCTGGGAACAGCACCCTGGTAGACAAATGCCAGATTGGGAAGTGGGCAGGCTTGGATTTTGCTAGGAGATGAGAATTTCAAACTTGAACAGCGACCACAAATTTGGCACATTCATGGGGCAATATGTTGGTATACTGTATAGCATTTCATATTTCCCTTCTCAGATAATGTAAACACAAGTGTTTGCAAGTGCTGCTTTAGAAAAATAGTTGAAAGTGAGAAATTGGGGAAAGAATTAAGATTTGCCACCCCGACACCCCAATCAGGGTTCTCAGCTGGTTTGGGCTGGTGGGGTCCAGTAACATCTGCTGGGCCACAGGTTTCCTCATCTTTGTGCAAGAAAACTGATTTGGATAGACTTGTGACAGCCACTTCTTTGTGCTTTTATTCTAGGGGGGAAAGTGCCTGTACTGCATACCCTTGAGTACCCCCAGAAAACCCATCCCAAATCCAAACCCAAAAAAGTCCCATGGTGATCAGTAAATAGTAATGGGGGCAGAGCTGTGAAATCTGGAAGTCCCTAGTCATGAACCGGCACCTGCACAGTGGATTCAGTCACTCTGACTCGAGGAAAGAGGCAGTTGAGCAGCTTGGCAGCTGTATCCATGACTTAGCAGCCCTACTTAGGATCCACTCTGCTCACCCCAAAAAGGGGGGGGCTAGAAAGGGTGCCCTAATAATAGTCTGCCTCCCCTTCCCCCCTGACTGGATTACTGCATCCAGTGGGAACTTCCGGTGAAGCGCCATTCCTGATCGGCAGGGAACCTTCCCAGCTCCGGGAGGGCTCCGACGTTGCCAGGCTTAGGGGTACCGTAACTGTGATACAGCCCCGTTTAAACCGCAGATAGAGCATTCTGCGGACCTGGTGATCCGGCTGGTGCCCTTTGCGCCTCCTTTACTCCCCGGTAAGCCCTAGTAAGGGCTGCCGAGAGCGGGTGAAGTGGAAGGTGCGGGCGCTCGGATCTATCGCTTTCCTGACAGCGTGAAGCAGTGACCGGCAGAAAAAGAGCGCTTTGCTTTTCCTTTGAAGTTGAAAAACAGTGAATGACTGTATGATCGTTTTCCGGAATAGACAAGAAAGAGACAATATTCTATCTTTACACTACGGCAAGAATTTGGTTGTGGAAAAGCATTCGGTCATACTTTTTAAGGACATCCCACAACTCCTTCTTGATCTTGGGAGAAGATACATTGATGTGACATCGGTTCTTAAGAAGAAGGGAATCTTTTAAGAACTGAAGGGAATCTTTTTCCACAAGGCCTTTCCTTTCAAGGCCTTTCTTTAAAGATTTAAAGATCGGAAAGTAAGAATCAGATCGGTAGAAGATAAACAGAAATTTCTCGCTGAACTGACCGCGAGAATCCGAGACCAGAGGGAGGAGAAGGTGTCGCAAGATTGGAAGAAATTTAAGGATTATTTAGCTAAATGTGTAAAACTGAATATTTGAGCAGAATTAGTTAACAGAACTGGCTTTAGCTTGTTAATGTTAGATAAAACAGTTTAGAAGAAGTTTTGATGTGAATGATTTAACGGTTTAAGAATACTTTAAGATATTGAGTTTAAGTGATGATTTATATTTGATTAAGCTATCTAAAGAGTATTAAGAGATATTGTAAATGTTAATGGAAAAAGATACAAAGTTACCCAAAATATATATGATTTTGAATGCAGTGGAGGGAACGGGGGAAGTCCCTAAACAGAGAAGATAGAAACAAGAGAAGTACAAAGATAAGTGTATGTTAAGGTTTGTATATGTTTTTTCTTATGTTTATTGTTATTGTTATTATTGTTGATTTTGTTTATTGTTTATTATGTATTATTGTGTTTTTATTGTGTTTTTGCTATGTTTTTTCTTTGTCTTATTGGAAAAGAATAAAAAATCTTAAAAAAAGAAGATAAACAGAAATTTGTGGATAAATATCCGGAGGAATTCGATGAAAGAAGAGAACAGACACAGCTATTGGAGAGATTGGGACCTATTGGGACGCCTGCAGGACCTATACCCAAGACTGGACAAGACGAACAGGACTTACTGGGAGCTACAGCACTGATAACAATAGAAGATTAAACATGGCGTTAAAGTTTTTGACGTGGAATGTCAGATGCCTAAATTTGAAGGCCAAGAGGAACCAGGTGAACCATATATTAATTAAACAAAATTTGGATGTAATTTGCCTACAGGAAACTCATGTGATAAGGACACATAGAAGAGTGTTGCAAAATAAAAAATTAGGTCAAGAATTTATTTCATCAGACAAAGTCAAAAAGAGAGGAGTGGTGATATATGCCAAAGAAAAGTACAACCCAAGAATTATTTTTAAAGACAATGAAGGAAGATATGTTGCAATAGAAATAAATGTGCAAGGATAAAAAAATTTAATACTGGGAATTTACGCACCAAATGATGCAAAAACGGACTTTTACAAAAAAAATCATGATACCTTATTGGACTATTTGGACTAAAAAATAGTCTGCATGGGAGACTTAAATGGAGTTGTCTCCACATTAATGGACAGATCTCAAAGGATCAAGTTTTCCAATGAGGGAAGACTACCTAAGACTTTCTTCGACATGATGGACAATTTGGATTTGATTGACTCATGGAGGCAAAAAAATCCTTTGGAAAGAGAGCCAACTTTCTTTTCAGAGGCAATACTGGCTTGGAGCAGGCTGGACTATATATGGATTACAAAGGACTTAACACCAAGAATTGTAAAAGCACAGATTGACCCAAAAACCTGTTCGGATCACAATGCTGTACAACTGGAACTGAGACTGACTCCACAAGGTTCATTCAGATGCAGAATGAACGACACACTATTGAGAAATGAGAAAATTATTGAGAAGGCCAAAAAAAACGCTGAAAGACTATTTTGACATCAATTTAAATGCAACATTGGAAAAAAGGGTGATTTGGGACGCAGGCAAAGCCGTAATGAGAGGATTTTTGATACAACAAAATACAATTAGAAGGAAAGAGCAAAATGCAAAAAAGAAGAAATTCTAACAAAAATAAAGGAAAATGAGAAAAAATTGAGGTGTAAGCCAAAGGATCAACAGATTCAAAAGGAAATAAAAGCTTTACAGACTCAGTTTTCCAATTTTATAAATCAGGAAATTGAATGGAAAATAAAAACAATGAGACAAAAGACATTTGAATCAGCAAACAAGTGTGGAAAGCTATTGGCATGGCAACTAAAAAAGCGTCAGAAACAAAATACTATTATTAATTTAATAGAGGAAGGAAAGAATATGGAGAACCCAAAGGAGATCAGAAAATGGTTTCAGAAATTTTACAAACAATTGTATAAAGAAGAAAAACAGGACAATGATATAATCCAACAGTTTTTGGAGAAAAATGGACTGCGTAAAATACCAGGTTGATAACTCTCAACCACCCAATTACAAGACAGGAGATAGAAGAAGCAATAAATCACATGCAACTGGGTAAGGCTCCAGGACCAGACGGACTCACTGCAAAATACTACAAAATCTTAAAAGACTGGATGATTCAACCTATGATGGGAGGACTTCCGGTGAAGCGCCATTCCGTTCAGTCGGGAGCTCTCTCAGCTCCGAGGGGGCTCTGGTGTTTTCGGGTTAGGAGTGACCGCAACTGCGCTGCGGGCTCCATTAAAACCTCAGGAGGAGCATCCTGAGGACGTGGGATCCAGCGGGTACTAGACGTGCCGTCCCGGCTCTTGAGTAGACCTAGTAAGGTCTGCTCAAGCGAGCGGGGCTCCGGTGCAGTACTGAGGATCTACCACTTTCCCGACGACACGAAGCAGCGGCTGCTGGCGGTTTATGAGCGTTTTGCTTTTCCTCGATTTGGATTAAAAAGAAGGACTCTGTAAGTACTGAGCGCAATTCGTTTTTAAAATTTACTGAAATTCAGCGTACGGAGAGAGATCAAAAGAGGAAGTCCGTCTCCTCTCTGACAGCGGCAAGATAAAAGTAACAACTAGAACTGTTGTCCTCCTTCTGGTCTCAGACTCGTCCAGTCATCTCGGCCAGTTCCATATAGTCCAACATCTTGATTTGCCATTCCTCTATCATCGGAATGTCCTGTGTTTTCCAGTTTTTGGCAAGTAGTAGACTTGCAGCTGTTGTAGCATACAAAAAGAATCTTGTATCTTTTTTGGTCATTTCTTCCCCTATTATTCCAAGTAAAAAGGCTTCTGGTTTTTTAATAAATATATTTTTAAATACTTTTTTCATCTCATTATATATCTTTTCCCAGAAGTCTTTTACCTTTGGACACGTCCGCCATATATGGTAGAATGTTCCTTCTTTCTCTTTACATTTCCAACATTTGTTATCATGTGTATGATACATTTTGGCTAATTTTACAGGTGTTAAGTACCATCTATACATCATTTTCATCATATTTTCTTTCAACACATAACATGTGGTAAACTTAACACCCTCCTTCCAAAGCCTTTCCCAGTCCTTTAACATTTTGTTGTGCCCAGTCAATCATCACTGTTTTCACCATTTCATCTATCGTGTGCCACTCCAGCAACAAATTATACATCTTAGATCAATTTTTACTATTTGTATCCAACAACTCCATTTCCAGCTTGGATTTTTCTATAGCAAAACCATTTTTCCTATCTTGCTTAAACATTTCAATTATCTGATAATATTGCAACCAGTCATTCAATTTGTCTTTCAATTGATCATAAGATTTTAACTTAAATCCACCTTCTTTCTCCTCCAGTAAATCCACATATTTTAACCATTTACTCTCCATATTCAACTTTTTCTTTGTTTTAGCCTCCAAAGGTGATAGCCACCTAGGTGTTTTTCTTTCTAAAAAGTCTTTATATCTTATCCACACATTATACAAATATTTTCTGATTATATGATTCTTAAAGCCTTTATGAACTGTTATCTTATCATACCATAAATATGCATGCCATCCATATACATTGTCAAAACCTTCCAAATCTAATATATCTGTGTTCTCTAACATAATCCAATCCTTTATCCAACAAAATGCAGCAGCTTCAAAATATAACTTTTAAGTCTGGCAGTGAAAATCCCCCTCTCTTTTACATCTGTTAATATTTTATACTTCTGGGTTTTTTCCCCTGCCAGATAAATTTCAACAATATTTTTTGCCACTCCTTGAAGCATCTCATGTTATCAACAATAGGTATAGCTTGGAATAAAAACAACATCTTTGGCAATACATTCATCTTAATCACCGAAATCCTACCCAACAATGACAATTTCAAATTTGATCATATTTCTAAATCTCTCTTTATCTCATTCCATAATTTATCATAATTATCTTTATATAAATTGAGATTTTTATTTGTTATATTCACATCCAGGTACTTCACCTTTTTGACAAAATTCAGACCAGTTGCTTCTTCTATGTTTTTCTTTTCTTCAATTGATAAATTTTTATCTAGAACCTTGGTTTTGCTTTTATTTAACTTGAAACCAGCAACTTGCCCAAACTCTTGTATTATCTCCAGTGCCCTTATCACACAGGATTCTGGATCTTGTAAAGTCAACAAGTCATCAGCAAAGGCTTTTAGTTTGTATTGTTTTGAACCTACTATTATGCCTTTCACCCCATCAGCATTCCTTAACTTATTCAGCAGTACCTCTAGGACCGAAATAAAAAGTAGGGGGGAAAGTGGGCACCCTTGCCTGGTTCCTTTTTCAATTTTTATTTCCTCTGAGACCACATTATCAACTTAGCATGTTGTTCAGAATATATCCCTTTGATACCATTTATAAAGCTATTCCCCATCTCCATATTCTCAAGATTCTTCTTCATAAAATTCCAAGAGACTTTATCAAAGGCTTTCTCAGCGTCTATAAACATTAAAATAGCTTTGCAATTTATTTTAGTTTGTAGTCTTTCCAAAATATCCACTACATTTCTTATATTATCTTTCATATGTCTTGCTGGCAGAAACCCTGCCTGATCTTTATGAATATACTCATTCAATACCTTCTTTAATCTAGACACCAATATGCTTGCAAAAATTTTATAATCCACATTCAATAAGGAGATGGGTCTATAATTCTTTACATTGGATCTATCCTGATCTGGTTTTGGAAGCAGAGTTTTATTAGCTTCTTTCCGGGTTTCGGGTGCTTTCCCCCCCTTATTATCTTATTGCAAACTTTCATCAAAGGTTGTATAAGCCACTCTTTCAAAACCTTGTAATATTTTGCTGATAAACAATCTGTTCCTGGGGCCTTGCCAATTTGCATTTGGTTTATTGCCATCTCCACTTATTGTGAGAGGTGATTGGCACATCCAGCATGATCTTTTTATTATCAGGAATTTTATGCAGTGCATTTGATTTCACATATTGCTCTATTTTGTCCATATTTTCTTTTTCTCTCTTATAAAGCTGTTTATAGTATTTCTGGAAACATATTCTTATCTCTACTGGGTTCTCCACAGATTTCCCATCAGCCATAATATTAGTAAATCGTATTTTGTTTCTGTCTCTTTTTTAACTGCCATGCCAATAATTTGCCACATTTATTTGCAGACCCAAAATTTCTTTGTTTCATCATCTTAATTTTCCACTCTACTTCTTGATTTATCACTTGAGGAGATTGTATTTGTAGAGCCTTAATTTCCTTCTGAATCTGCTGGCTTTTGGGTTTAGATCTTAATTCCTTTTCTTTTTCTTTCAATTGAGACAAAATCTTATCCTTTTTTTCATTCTGGGCCTTTTTTCTTATAGAATTTTGTTGTATGAGGAACCCTCTCATCCCCACCTTACTTGCATCCCATACCACTCTTGTTTCTATTTCTAAATTCATATTACTTTAAAGTGGCTTGGGCCTTATTTATTATCTGTTGATTCCTCAACAAACCACAATTCATTCTCCATCTGTAGTTTCCCTGCAGAGACAATTTTAATTCCATCAACACAGCATTATGATCTGAGCATGTCCTTGGACATATCTCTGACTTCATCACTCTGGGTACAAAGTCTCTAGACATTCATAAATAATCAAGGCAGGAAAATGATTGATTAGCATCTGGATAAAATGTGAAGTCTATTTCAGTTGGATTTCTTAATCTCCAGATGTCCATTAAGTCAAAATTATCAACCATTTCAAAGAAAGTCTTCGGTAATCTTCCATCATTAGAAAATTTTTGTCTTTGAGATCTATCCATAAGTGTTGAAGAGACTCCATTCAGGTCTCCCATCAATATTATTTTATAATCCAAATATTCCAGAAGCTTTGTCTCCAGGTTATTAAAAATTCTGTTTTTGAATCATTTGGTGCATAATTTGCCACCAACAATTTTTTTTGGCCTTGTGCTGTTATTTCTATAGCAATGTACCTTCCCTGTTCGTCTTTGAACATCATTTTGGGATTCCATTTCTCTTTTACATAAAACCATGCATCTTTTCTTTACTTTATCCACTCTCCCAGCCACTTCTCCTCCCTGAGATTTTTCCCAGTTATGGAAAAGTGTTTCCCTGTTGAGCTTTGGTAGGGTTTGCCAAGATCCAGGGTCCTTTAAAATTTATTTAATTTTTTTCCAGTCTTTTACTCCATTTCATTCATAAAAACAGCTTCACCATTCATAAAAGAAACTCAGGTATCCTTTTAAGAAGTTCAAAGAACAACAGTTCATTTCTTTATATCCAACAAAGAGATGGTTTGCTAATAAGTAACTGAGTGCAGTTTAAAAGTAGCCAAAAGAGTGATGCTTCTCCGAGTGCTTTTAGTCCCATTCACAAATTATACTGCAGCATCTGTCCTTCAAAAGACGTAAGTTGACTTCCTTTTTAAATTCAATTTAAATTCAGTTGTAATCCAGAAATTTTTAAATTTCTGTAAATTTGGCCATAAATACCTTATTTAGAAAGTCTGCTGCTTCAGGTGGCGATTTGAGGTTTTGGATTCTTAAGCTGCACTGGAGCCGTGGGCAGGCTCAAGCCGCTTCTCTGCCCCCCCCCCACTCACTGCCGATGCAGCGGCAGGGCTCCGCGAGCGCAGCAAGTATCTTCTAGCCCGGCTGGTCCCCTTGAGACCCCACTAGCTCATGGGGCTTTTTGGGGGGGTGTCTAACCTTGACACGCACCCCTGTCGGTTAGAAATCCCAGCAGCGATTGTCTCTTAGTCAGACGACTCACTCCGTGCCGCCATTTCCCTCCACAGTCAAACCAGAAGCCCTTAGCAAACCGTCTCTTAACAATATCTGAGGCAACCCTTACTGAATCCCAAAATGGTTTTAGACCTTCTAGGAGGACAGTGGACATGATTTTCACTGCTTGACAGCTTCAAGAAAATTGCAGAGAGCAAAATCAACCCCTGTATATGGTGTTTATTGACCTGACTAAGGCTTTCAACACTGTAAATAATAATGCCCTGTGGATGTCCTTCTGAAAATTGGCTGCTCAGAAAAATTTGTGAACACCCTTCGGCTCCTCCATGATAATATGACAGCAACAATCGCAGATAACAACGGCCCTCAAAGTGAACCATTCATAGTGGAATCATGTGTGAAACAGCGTTGTGTTATTGCCCTATTATTTTCATTGCCATGATCCTTTGTCAAAGGGAAACTCCCCATCAGAGTAGAAATCATATATCAAACAGATAGAATGCTCTTTAATCTGACTAGAGCGAAAGCAAAGAGTAAGGTTACCATATTTTCAGGTTACCAATTTTCAGAAGGACTCATTAACGGCTCCTCTTCATCCTGGAGAGAAGTGACTAGTGGGGTGCCACAGGGTTCTGTCTTGGGCCCAGTCTTATTCAACATCTTTATCAATGACTTGGATGATGGGCTTGAGAGCATCCTGATTAAGTTTGCAGATGACACCAAATTGGGAGGGGTGGCTAATACCCCTGAGGACAGGATCACAATTCAAAATGACCTTAACAGATTAGAGAACTGGGCCAAAGCAAACAAGATGAATTTTAACAGGGAGAAATGTAAAGTACTACACTTGGGCAAAAAAAATGAAAGGCACAAATACAGGATGGGTGACACCTGGCTTGAGAGCAGTACATGTGAAAAGGATCTAGGAGTCTTGGTAGACCACAAACTTGACATGAGTCAACAGTGTGATGCAGCAGCTAAAAAAGCCAATGCAATTCTGGGCTGCATCAATAGGAGTATAGCATCTAGATCAAGGGAAGTAATAGTACCACTGTATTCTGCTCTGGTCAGACCTCACCTGGAATACTGTGTCCAGTTCTGGGCACCACAGTTCAAGAAGGATACTGACAAGCTGGAACGTGTCCAGAGGAGGGCAACCAAAATGGTCAAAGGCCTGGAAACGATGCCTTATGAGGAACGGCTTAGGGAGCTGGGTATGTTTAGCCTGGAGAAGAGAAGGTTAAGGGGTGATATGATAGCCATGTTCAAATATATAAAAGGATGTCATATAGAGGAGGGAGAAAGGTTGTTTTCTGCTGCTCCAGAGAAGCGGACACGGGGCAATGGATTCAAACTACAAGAAAGAAGATTCCACCTAAACATTAGGAAGAACTTCCTGACAGTAAGAGCTGTCGACAGTGGAATTTGCTGCCAAGGAGTGTGGTGGAGTCTCCTTCTTTGGAGGTCTTTAAGCGGAGGCTTGACAGCCATCTGTCAGGAATGCTTTGATGGTGTTTCCTGCTTGGCAGGGGGTTGGACTGGATGGCCCTTGTGGTCTCTTCCAACTCTATGATTCTATGATTCTATAACTTCCATCGGGGAGCTTCAATATGCTGATGACAACATAGTGTGCACATGCTCAGAGGATGACCTCCAAACCATCCTAAATATCTTCACAGAAGCTTACAAAAAGCTTGGCCTATCGCTCAACATCCAAAAAACCAAAGCACAAAACAACCCATCTACAGCACCACAAATCCAACTCAGTGGTACAACGTTGGAAAGTGTCAATCATTTCTCCTACCTGAGTAGTTATCTTTCCACAAGGGCTGACATTGATGCTGAAATCCAGCATTGCCTGAGCTCTGCAAGCACAGCTGTCTCCTGATTGAAGTGCAGAGTGTTTGAGGACCAGGACATTCGCAGGGAAAGCAAAGTGCTTGTTTACAAATCTATTTTACTACCAACCTTGTGAAACATGCTTGTGAAACATGGACTGCTTATAAACACTATCTCCAGCTCCTCGAAAGATTCCATCAATGGTGTCTCCCAAAAAAATTACACATCACTTGGGAAGACAGGCGAACTAATTCCAGTGTACTGGAAGAAGCAAAGATCAGCAGTGTCCAAGCAATGATTCTTCAACATCAACTTTGTTGGACTGGTCATGTTGTGTGGATGCCTGATTATCATCTTCCAAAGCAACTACTCTATTCCGAACTTAAAAATGGAAAGCGTAATGCTGGTGGTCAACAAAAGAGGTTTAAAGACTGTCTCAAGGCAAATCTTTAAAAATGTAGTATAAACACTGACAACTGGGAAACACTGGCCTGCGAGCGCTCCAGTTGGAGAACAGCCTTTACCAAAGGTGTCATGGACTTTGAAGATGCTCAAACTCAGGACAAAAGGGAGAAACGTGCTAAAGGAAGGCACACTTGGCAAACCCTTACTTCCGCCCAGAAACCTATGTCCCCACTGTGGAAGGATTTGTGGATCCAGAATTGGCCTCCACAGTCACTTATGTACTCACTGTTAAAACCGTGTTCATGGAAGACTATCTTACTCGGCTACGAGTGATTGCCAGAGAAGAAGATGACCCCTGAGTATCCCCAGAAAAAAGCACTGGTTCAAATGATTAATAAAGCACTGGATGGCTTTAATAATTCACATTTAAGTAAGAACTTAATAATTATTGAAGAGAACTCTTGGGAAATTAAATTGAACCCTTCTCTTTTAAATTTAAATTTTAAATTTTCAATTCTTATCAGACCATAATATTTATAAAATAAAATACTTACCGGTAAATGACAGTGGAAGGGAGATTTATTTTCTTTCACATTCAATTTATGGTATTTGAGAAAGTCAGATCATGCATTGAGACTTCAGAAGCAATTGTGTTCCTTTGGAAGTATTTCCCTTGGTTATAAATATCTGCTCAGAAGTAGGACCCATTGAACCCAGGTTAGTGGATATAGGTTTGTGGCCTCATTCACTTAGATTACAGATTACAGATTACTGATTACAACCACTCTGAATTTATTTAAACTAAACCTAATTGTTTCAAGATGAGCCTGTAACATTTTGACATGTAATCATTGCGCTACAAATAACTACTTGCACTACATGAACAATATTGGCAAGCTTATTAACCTTCAGCTGCTATTTAATAAACATCCCATTCCCTGTTAGCATTTATTGCATGGGCCAAGCGCATAAGGCATACTGTGTGCCAATGGGGATTTGATAGTGAAAATAAGACACAGAAGACCATGGAATGGGTTAGATTAGGCCACAACTTTATAGATTTCAGATGTAAGCCATTTTGGCATCAGGCATTGGATAAGCATCCGCCATCCACCCTCAACCAGACCACCTGCTGGTTGAACTTCTTCTAATTCTTCTTCTTCATCATCATCATTTATTATTTTATTTATACCCCGCCCATCTGGCTGCATTTCCCCAGTCACTCTGGGTGGCTTACAGAATATATAAAACATAGTAAAATATCAAATATTTAAAACTTCCCAATACAGGGCTGCCTTCAGATATCTTCTAAAAGTTGTATAATTCTTTATCTCCTTGACATCTGAATAGAGGGCATTCCACAGGGAGAGCACCAGTACCGAGAAGGCTCTCTGCCTGGTTTCCTGTAACCTCAGTGTCCAGGCTGGATGATGGGGTTGGAGATGCTCCTTCAGGTATACTGGGCCAAGGTCGTTTAGGTAGGCTGCCAAATGTCCAGACTTTACCAGGATTTCAAAGGTTGAATTGATGTCTGGGGGGAATTTCCGAAAGGCAGCACTTTGTCCTGGATCTTCGGGTTTTCCCTACTTTAGGGTTTTAAAGGTCAGCACCAACACTTTGCATTGTGCTTGGAAACGTCCTGGAAGCCAATGTAGGTCTTTCAGGACCGGTGTTATATGGTCTCGGCGGCCACTCCCAGTCCCCATTCTAGCTGCCACATTCTGGATTAGTTGTAGATAGATGTTTATTCGGCATTTGCGCCCATCATACAATACAATCGTACAATACAAAACAAGCAGTCATTCAAAAATCAGATAAAATCAAATAAAACGATGACCCAATACAGGCTGTGGATATAATAACACAACTCAGTGATCAATATTATCACTTCGATAAAACATATCTAAAAAAGAATTAAGGTTAAAATTTAGGCACCCAAAACTAAAACCAATGTCTAATTCTATTTTTGAAAAACATATCTAATTATCAGTAATCGGCTGACATCCCATTTTGTCTCTTGTGCGAGATGACGGCTGTTAGGAATCTAGCAACCTGTAGAGTTATATAAGGGTCCACATCTTGGAGAACCCAAGCAAGATGTAGGTCAACTGGCTTATCAGCAATGGACTGAATTATCAGATTTAATATACTGGCACGTATCGATCTGTACATAGGGCAATTGAACATTACATGCTGTAGAGATTCAGTTGATTTGTTTTCACAGGCACACATAGGAGAAACTTGGCCCTTAGTAAATCTATGACTCAGCACGTTCGATGGAAAAACATTAAACCTAGCTCTAATGAAGGCATAACGATGTGAAGCAACCGTGAGTGATGTTAAATAAGACGGAACTCTGTAGATAGGGGTAATGCCGATATTTAATGGTGAACAAACTCCCCCACCAGTTAAGAGATTTTGATATAGCTCCACATCATCCAGACTTTGATTTATACACCTTTTTGCTGCAGTAAGATCCAATTTGAGTAATTCGGAAGGTGAGATCTCATAGGTCAGCAATTTGGCATGGATTTTTCCAGCCCACAGATTTGTGAAATCATCCCGCCACATGCACTGAATAAGATAGTGGTTCGGGAGTTTATGCCAAAGGGTTAGCCAGTAAATCAAAACTCGCCTCCACAAAACTGACTCCACTGAGGGGATCTTCATTTCTAGGCGAATGGCTGCATTACTTACGCATGATGGTAATTTTAAGAGTCGACGTAAGAATTGGCTTTGAAGCGACTCTAAAGGTGCGAGATTTGCAAAAGCGGCCCATAATGGGGCAGCGTAGGCCATTGTGGCCGTCACTTTAATGCTGTACACTTTCAAAGCCGCAGGGATGTATAAGGCCCCCTCAGAAAAGAAAAAACGGAGGAGAGAGTGAGTGAGGGCTTTTGTCTTATTGTATAAGTATTCAACTTGTGATTTCCACCCCATATTATACTGAAAATAAATTCCTAAATACTTGAATTTATACACTTGTTCAATTTTCCTACCCTCCAGTTTCCACGAATAGAGTTTCCGACTCCTTGAAAATATCAATAATTTGGACTTGGTTAATAGACAAGTGGTTTGTATGGCAGTAGTGCCCTCCTTAAACCCACCCTAGAGTAGGAGAGTAACACCGCATCATCTGCGTAGAGAAGTAGTGGGCAACGATAATCTGCTATGCGCGGAGCGTGAATGAATTTGTGTGAGTCGGCTAGAGGCTTCCTCATGTCACTGATAAATAAGTTAAAAAGAAATGGCGCTAAAATGCAACCCTGGTGTACTCCCCTATTTATTGGCACAAGGTTAGTTAGATCGCCGGCAGGTGTTAGTCTCACCCTGGCCACGGACCCATCATGAAGTTGGGAAATAAGCCACAAAAGTCTTCTGTCAATTCCCCAACGGGCAAGTTTATCCCATAGTATTTTTCTCGGGATACTGTCGAACGCCGCCTTCAGATCTATGAAGGCAGCGCATAGCTGGCCCCGTCGGGGTGTCGAATATTTCTGGGCTAAGTGATGTAGGACAATAGCCTGATCTGTTGTGGATCGGTTTGATCTAAAACCGGCTTGTTCGTGGCCAATCAAATTAGCCTCGTCAGACCACTTCGTCAACCTTACCAACAGAAAACGGGCGTATATTTTCCCGATGATCGATAACAGGCTAATGCTCCTGTAGTTCCCTGGGTCACCGGGGGGGCCTTTTTATAGATAGGAATTATAATGGCCTCCTTCCATATTGCTGGTATCGAGCCAGTGGCATTAATTGCATCGAAAGCTTTAGCCAGTATCCCTGCCCACCATACAGAATGAAGCTTTATAGCCTCAGCTGGAATCAGATCCGGCCCAGGGGCCTTACCAATTTTCAGCTGAGCTATCAGTTCAAGAATTTCGGTGGGGTCGGTATTTGGCCAAACAGGAAGGGAACTAAAAGACGGACCCAAGTGAGTGGTTGAGGTCTCTGCCACGGAGAAGTACTTTCTCAGGAACTGTTCCCAAGTAGGGGCCGGAATAACCGTCAAGGGATATTTCCTCGTTCTTCTATTTATTAAGGACCAAAATTTCTGGGAATTTTGAGATTTTGAGGCCGCTACTATCGTCTGCCAGCGATTTAATTGCCACTCCCGTTTGGCCATTTTCTGGGCCTGTTTGTATGCCGTTTTAGCCTGGGAGTAAGCTGGAGGTAAAGTAGAAGCACCAGAAAGTTTATAGTCCTTATATATAGTACGTAGATGGAGTCTGGCTTGTTTGCAGGAGGAGTTGAACCAAGGGGCACCAAGTTTAAAATCCTTATTACCACTATACACAGATGAATTAAAAAAACAAGTTAAAACTCCTGTCAGGCAGGAGAAAAAATTCACACACTTGATGGGGTCACACGTGGCTAGTCCTATGTCCGGCTGGACCCCAGGAAATTCTTTTTGGATAAAATCTGCATATCTTTGGGCAAGGGCGGGAGACCATTTAGTCGCCCTTATTTTGGTAGTCGACTCCTCGTTCACCCAGATTGGATGGGAACGCTCAGTCAGCTGCCAGTCAACACATAACTTAACTATCAGAGGTAGATGGTCACTGAATTGAGCATTATCAATTTTGAAGAGGGCAACATTCAGAAATAGATCTTGAGAAACCAAAACATAATCTAGGACACTATTTGATTTTGGTCCCAGGTGGGTGAATTCTCCCGGTATATCAGGAGGACACCTGCCGTTTAATATTATTAAATTTAGGCGAGTGGCCATCTGATAAAGTATCACTCCTGCTTCATTAGCCTTTACATCCTTAGAAATTCTGGGGGGGATATGGTCTAAATCATAGTTTTGAGAACCGGGGTCAACCCACCATTTGGACTTTATAAGAGCCTCCCGATTTGAGGCTATCCGGGCATTGAAATCGCCTCCTATAATAGATGGAACATTTGGAAACTTGAGATAACCGGATAGTAAAAAATCTTCTAGGGATTCCCATCTAGAAGTGAGTTCGGCAATTAACCCTCCTGGAGGAAGATAAACATTTGTAATCAGTAAAGAAAACTTTCCTCCAGAGATCAGCCCAGTAAGGGCATAAGGCGGTAAGGCATGCACAAGGGAGAGTTTTGCCCGTAGTTTAAGAGATATGCCAATTATGAGACCTCCCTTAGGGCGGCCACCTTTCAATGAAGGGCTGGCAGGTAGAGATATAAGCTCAAAACCATTTATCACAAGTTCCTCCTCCACCCAGGTTTCTTGTAATAAAATAATGGAAAAGGAATTTATATATTTTTGGAATTCTGGATCAGATTTTTTACTTTCCCATCCCGCAATGTTCCAACTTAATATTGAAGGCTGAAAATTCCCAGCTCTTTCTAACTGTCATTTGGAAGGTTGGCTCAAATTTGATACAGGAAGGAATGGGGCAGCAAAGAAATCAGTTATTTTCCTCTGATGAACCCCCCCCCCGTCGAGACTGTATAGGAGGATTGCCAATATTGTCTAGCTGTTGATCCTGGCCGCTTATTCTGTTAGGGGTGGATCCTCGGGCGGAAAAGGCCGCCTTTTCCAGAGAAGTTTGGTGGGCCGACTTGTGCAACCCAATTGGCACGGCAGATGTTTGTCCTCTCTGGGGGTCTGCTGCTAGTCTTCTGGACTACTTGATTTATATGACCTGTTGGATCTTCAGTCAGTTCCATCTCTGGTCTTGCTATTAAGTCCGTGTTTCTCCGCAATGAAGAATAAGACTGGGAGAGTGGACTATTTGGGAGAGTTGGCAAAATTTTCTCTTCTCTTGGTTGATCGGTGCTATATGAAAGTTCCAGGTCCGGCATCGAGGAATGGGTGGAAGGGGATTTGTCCAGCTGTAATATGTCATGAGCGCCTTCTTCAGATATGTTTGACAAGGGCAGATCGTGTAGATCTATTAGAAGTAAGGAGGGTTGTTCTACTTGAAGGAAGGGGCCATTGGTTACTTCTTGGAGTTGTACCTTATCCTCCATTGCCGACGTACATTTGGGATTAGTTATTTCAAGTTCCATATGATCTGGTTCCTCTGGGATATAGTGTTCGCTCTTTAAAGGCAGTCTGCTACTGAGCTTCCTGATAAGCTGGAATTTAAGTGAGTCCAGCCTGTCAATAATCTCTTTTTGTTCTGTCTCTGGTAAATCAGCAAAGGAGGCAATAAGTTCAATTTCTTCTGGTGGCGTCAGGCCAGTTTCCACAGAATCACTGTTCTTTATTTGAGGGGTGGAGGCCACATAGCTCTGCTCCTGTATCAGAACACCCGGTTCGTCATCCATTGGTGTTTCAGGATTGGATGGTTTTGAGATCTCTTTAGATATTTCCTTCAACAATAGAGGTTTAAGTGTAGAGTCTATAAAGACTCTCGTTGGTGTTATCCCACGACGTGACAAAAATATTTTCCTTCGTATTATGATGGAGGGAATTCTTGTAGATTGAAATGCAAGAAGCACTCTCTGGGATCTGCGATGGTGGGCAAGGGGGAGGACTGCACAGAGGTCTATTTGTGATACCTCATTGTTTAAGAGCACCCTCAGGAGCTCCTTGGCTCCACCCAAAGTTCACCATCTTGAGTCCCCATTTTGAATAGTTAGACCAACTTTCCTTGTTTGGAGAATCAAGGATTGATGGTCTACTTGGAGGTTAAGGTTGTATTTGAATTTGTCAGTATGTTTGTTATTTAAGGGTGTAGTGCGAGTAGGCCTCTCCGAGGTGAATTAGAGGTTGTTATGTATAAGGAAATTGGCATCTTGAGAATGCAGGCCTGTTTTCCGTGCCTGGTTCTCCCTTTAAGATAAACTTTCTCCCCCTAACCCTTCTTAAGGGGCTATCTAGTCAAATTAAGATTTACGCTAAGTGGTGTCCTTGCCCAGCTGGGAGGGAGAGTCAAAGATCAAACAGTGACCATCAAGTAGAATCAGCGAGGCTGGGAAAATTGGGGAGTATTCAGACACCCGGAGCCTGCGGTGAATCAACATTCACGCAGCTGCGTTAATTACCTGACACTAGTGAAATACGCCTGAGGTCATTGGTGATTGGAGAATGTATATTCGAGCTTAAATCTGGTTGGGTGTTTATCGGAACACCACGGGGGATTATCATGTATATTAACCTCGTGTTTAGAGATGCTAATCGTCAGTCAGATACCTGTGGGCTGGTTTTGACCAAGAGGCTGTAACTCTCAGCTGGGGGCGAGCGGCTAGCTGCCCAAGAAAACCCATGATGTGTCGTGCTGGATAGCCGGGAACAATTGTCTTTTATTTAACCAAGCCTTTTGTGAGTATGTTTAGTTAGTTATATTTTACAACGTTTTTATTTTTGTTTGTACTCTCTTCTAGAAATGTGTAACCTTGTTTTAATCTCTTTCTTTTAAATAAACTTTTGAATTATATTACTGTTGCCTTGTTTTGCCTTTGGTTAATAAGTGAAGCTGAATCCAGCGTCTGACCACTTGGAACCTACCAGGCTTTAGAATATCTTTCGGCTACACGGTAAAGTGGGCCAAGGCGTGAAGCCTGTGCAATTAAGGTGGAGGTGTGACTCCCTGACACCTCTATCGGCTTCACAGCAAGGGAGTGGTGGCAGCGTACTTGTGTGTGTTTGGTCATGCTTTTGGGGGGTTCCTACAGACCTTCCCCCGCCTAGTTAAGAGCTCTACAGGGCTCCGAGGCAGATAATTGCCGGAAGGGGAGGAGGGGGCCTGTGAGGAATCTTCTAAATCCGCTACATGTTGGCAGCGAGTGGGATCTTCGACTTCGCTGATCAAAGGCAAACTAAGAAACACTAATTGTGTGGGCACGTATTTCTTGTGAAGAGTACAAACGTTTTGTAATTAGTAAGTTAGGGATGGCAGGAGTGTCAGACCCGACCGAGACTTTGCAGACTCTGGACCGATGGGGGTCGAGAGAAAGTCTTAGTCCCCCGCCTTATGGGACAGAGTTGCCAAGGAGACCAACTTCAAAGGGAGCGGAGGCTTCGTTGTTCTCAGATGATGAGGAGGAAGCTCACCGTTCCGGAGGGCCTCTAGCAGAAGCCGGGGAAGAGGTGCAGCAGCAATTTCAAACCTGTTGGGAAGAAGAGGTTCGAGCAGCCGAGGTGCACCTAGAGGGAAGATATTCTACAACTTCCGAGCCAACAGTACGCCCCAAGCAGACGGTGTGTGTGCCAGGTCGAGGCTGGGGTTCAGGCAGCCTTATGGACGGCCAGAGAATGCGTCAGCGTCACCCTGCTGCAGCCGGACCAGCTAGCGTGGGGGAGCGGATTCAGCAGGAGCTGCCGGGATACCCCAAGGAAGGCCGTGCCAGGGATCCTGATGACTACCGTGAGCCGGGACATCAGCCCAGGAGCCGTGCTAGAGACGTGAGTGACTATCAGGGGTTGAGACCCCAGTTTAGAGGGCAGACCACGGATGTGGGGGACTATAGAGAGGCTCGCAGAGCCACTGCCCATCGGGAAGATGAGATGGGGCACCCTGTTTATCGAGAGGGTAGCCCTGGGAGAGCATATTTGCCGGATGGACAGAGGGGACCCAGGGGGCTGCCTCAATGGACTGAGCAGGGGGAAGTCTATCTGCCGCGCCCAAGGAACCGGCAGGACTGCTGGGAAGAACAGGCAGAGCGTCCGGAGGGACGTAGGGCGTATTACCCCCCTCCTCGAGAATACAGCCGGGAAGAGCATCCCCGGGTTGCCCCAAGACGATCACCAGGCGAGGTTGCGTTGCAAGACATTAATTTGAAGCTCTTTCCAACTTACAAGCCACCCAATGACGTGTTAAGTTTTCTAACACTGTTTGAACTGACTTGCAAAGAAGTGAATGTGCCTGAGCGTTTATATATGACCATTTTACGGCCTTTAGTTACAGCAGAGCTGGCTGATTTGTTGGGCCAGATGCCAGCACAACAATTCTTAAATTATCGACTTTATAAAGAGCTTGTACTTCAACGTTATGGCCGACAGCCAGAGTGTTACAGACGCGCCTTTCGGAAGGTGGACAAGTCAGCGTCCACAGAGAACTTTCCTCTTGTTGCAGCAAAAGTTGCGCAGCAGTTTGATTTTTGGTTGTCAGCCGCAGAAGTGGATACCTTTGCGAAGTTAAGACAAACTATGATTTTGGAGCAGTTTATGCGCTATCTGCCTGCAGAACTGGCTAGCTTAGTGGCAGACCAAAATCCAACTACTTATGAGCAGGCTGCGAAGTATGCAGAATCGTTCCGCTTGAACAGGACTAATTTGGGCAATAAAAGTCAGCCGGCCGGAGGCCGATCTGCTAATTTAGGGTCGGTGGGGAAGGCTGCTTTTCAACCCAGAGAGTGGGAGAAAAAACCTGGAGTGGTGCCTAAGGACTCTGTGTCGGGGGGAGGCGACAAGGCCAAAATTACCCCTGCCTCGGGCCTTTGCTTTTTCTGCAAGCGGGGGGGCCATGTCAAAGCATTTTGTCCGCTTCTGAAAGAAAAGCGGGGCCCCGTAGCTTCGTCTACTCCGGCGGTTCGTGTGATCCAACCCCATGGAGAAGACTGGGATGCCGAGATTCAAGCCCAGATGGCGAGGAAGACCACCAACCTGGACGGGAGGGAGCAGGGTTTAAAGCCGCCTGCTGTGGCTATTAGAAGCATTACATCTGTTGCCTCTGCTCCTAGTGTGGGACCCGTTGGGACTGGGACAAATGTGGCTGTGGCACCACACATAGATTGGGCGAATATGGAATATTCTGCACCCATCAGAATTAATCGTATTACTGTTAATTCATTTCGTGACTCTGGAGCTGATATCACCAGCGTGGCAAAGAACTTGGTTCTGCCACAGCAGATCCAACCAAAGCCTTTGGAAGGTTTCCCCATATGGGGTGGAACGCCTATCTACCGTCCTACTGCGATTGTGCCAGTGTCTTTACCAAGGGATATGAGGGGGACCACTTCGTAATCCTTGCATGATCCTGATGAGGAATGTAAGACAGCGGTTTTGATTGGGAGGATGATCTTGGGGTACAAAGTGTACTCTACAAACCCTCTATCGGAGTGTACTCCAGAGACAGAGACTCATTTAGCTGAAATGCCGGAGGGGGAGGAACAGAGCCATTCTTGTCAGCAGCTGGCTGAGAATCCTCAGGAGGAAGGGGGGCCGCCCTTTCCACCCAGCCAGGCCGCAGTGACTGAGTTTGGGACTCCTGCCGTGCTGGAAAATCTACAAGTGTTTGCAGCTGAGCAGCAATCTGATCCTTCCTTGCAAGATTGTCGGGAGGCAGCAAAGAAACCCTCTCGAGGGGAGAAACGTGTGGGGTTTCTGTATCAGAAAGATCTGTTATATCGACAGTTCTGGCCGAAGAGGAGTACAGACCAGGACTGTGTTTTGCAATTAGTAGTCCCTATGTCCATGCGTGAGAAAGTTTTAACTCTAGCTCATTCTGATGCTTTAGCTGGACATTTTGGGGTAAAGGGGACTCTTGAACGTGTCTCTCGTTATTTTTATTGGCCTGATGTTCATAAAAGTGTAAAAAATTATGTAAGGTTTTGTGATGTGTGCCAAAGGGTCGGGAATGCTCGAGATGCTAGACCTAATTCCTTACAGAGTGTCCCTTTAGAAGCCCATGTGTTTGAAAAATGGGGGATTGATTTATTGGGGCCTTTGGAAAAAGCTAAAGGCGGGAAGAAGTACATCTGTTCTGTTTTGGATTATGCTTCTCGTTATTTGTGGGCGGTGCCTCTACCCAATACTTCTGCCCAAAGTTTAGTGAAAGCTTTGATGCAGGCTTTTTGCACTCTGGGTATGCCTAGAGTCATTGTTTCAGACCTGGGTACGAATTTTATGGCAGGACTGACCCAAAAGGTTTTGCAGGTTGCTAAGATTTCCCATCACCCTGCAGTGGCTTTTCAACACCAAGGAAATGGGGCGGTGGAACGTGTCCAACGAACTCTGGGCCAGATGTTACGGAAATATGCTTTGGCTCATGGTCCCCATTGGGATCAGAACTTGCCCTTTGTAGTAGCTGCATATAATGACTCTTACCAGAGAAGCCTAGGGTTTGCCCCAAACCAAGTGGTTTTTGGGAAACTTTTGAATTCTCCTCTGTCCATGCTCAGGAGTGAGTGGGAGGGGTCAGAAGAAGAAGAAGGCCTTAAGTTACCCTCTGTGTCAGAATATTTTGTAAACTTGAGAAAAACTCTGTCTGAGATCTGGGAACTTGCCAAAGAGAATTTAGAAGGGGCACGTGTGACCCAGAAAAGGGATTATGATGTGAAAGCAGTACAAAAGGATTTTGAGGTGGGAGACAAAGTTCTGATCCTGAAACCCGGACGCCCACATAAACTGGATGTTAAATGGAGTGGGCCTGGGGTGGTTACAGCTAAGCTAAGTACTGTGCGCTATTTGGTGGATTGCTCTGAGTTGCACGGGCGCCCAAAGGAGTACCATGCTAATTCCTTAAAACGGTACTTTGAGCCCGGGGTCCCTGTTCTAGCCATTTCAGGAGGCCTAGGGGATACCCCTTCTGCACCTATGGACCTTTTGGAAGAATACAAGCAGGCTGGTGCAATTTCAGATGTTTTACGGTTGCCAGGACTGTCAGAACGGCAAGCTGAGGAGCCGTATGAGGCCCTCAAGCCTTTTGAAAATACTTACAGCACCAAGCCTGGCCGAACCCATTTGGCGCAACACCACTTTAACCAGGGTGATGCAGCCCATATCTCCCCTCGTCTCTATCCGCTGGTGCTAGACAGACAGGATTGGGATGTGTTCTAATCCAACAGGAGGAAGCCGAAGAGTGGCGACCAGTGGTCTACTTGAGTAATTTTTCTTTTATGTGATGGGGAGGGAGTGTTTTGCCTTGGTGTGGGCTTTGACAAAAAATTGTGCCATGGAAATGTTTTGAGGTCCAAACTGATCATTCACCTCTGTGTTGGTTAGAGAGGGTGAAAAATACAAATTAAAAACTGTTGAGATGGAGTTTGACACTGCAAGATTACCAATTTACTGTGACCCATCTCCCTGGGAAGAACAATATTGTTGCTGATGCTCTTTCTCGTATGTATCAAGCTGTAGAGTGATGCTGCTAAACTTAAGGGTGCTTGTCGCTCACAGCTTGGCCAGATCTACCTCATTGTGTATATAGTGATGAAATTTCGGGACTTCACCCCAAATTTCATCTTAGACGGGAGGGTGTAGTGCGACTAGGCCTCTCCGAGGTGAATTAGAGGTTGTTATGTATAAGGAAATTGGCATCTTGAGAATGCAGGCCTGTTGTCCGTGCCTGGTTCTCCCTTTAAGATAAACTTTCTCCCCCCTAACCCTTCTTAAGGGGCTAGCTAGTCAAATTAAGATTTACGCTAAGTGGTGTCCTTGCCCAGCTGGGAGGGAGAGTCAAAGATCAAACAGTGACCATCAAGTAGAATCAGCGAGGCTGGGAAAATTGGGGAGTATTCAGACACCCGGAGCCTGCGGTGAATCAACATTCACGCAGCTGCGTTAATTACCTGACACTAGTGAAATACGCCTGAGGTCATTGGTGATTGGAGAATGTATATTCGAGCTTAAATCTGGTTGGGTGTTTATCGGAACACCACGGAGGGATTATCATGTATATTAACCTCGTGTTTAGAGATGCTAATCGTCAGTCAGATACCTGTGGGCTGGTTTTGACCAAGAGGCTGTAACTCTCAGCTGGGGGCGAGCGGCTAGCTGCCCAAGAAAACCCATGATGTGTCGTGCTGGATAGCCGGGAACAATTGTCTTTTATTTAACCAAGCCTTTTGTGAGTATGTTTAGTTAGTTATATTTTACAACGTTTTTATTTTTGTTTGTACTCTCTTCTAGAAATGTGTAACCTTGTTTTAATCTCTTTCTTTTAAATAAACTTTTGAATTATATTACTGTTGCCTTGTTTTGCCTTTGGTTAATAAGTGAAGCTGAATCCAGCGTCTGACCACTTGGAACCTACCAGGCTTTAGAATATCTTTCGGCTACACGGTAAAGTGGGCCAAGGCGTGAAGCCTGTGCAATTAAGGTGGAGGTGTGACTCCCTGACACCTCTATCGGCTTCACAGCAAGGGAGTGGTGGCAGCGTACTTGTGTGTGTTTGGTCATGCTTTTGGGGGGTTCCTACAGACCTTCCCCCGCCTAGTTAAGAGCTCTACAGGGCTCCGAGGCAGATAATTGCCGGAAGGGGAGGAGGGGGCCTGTGAGGAATCTTCTAAATCCACTACAAAGGGTAAACACCTCGTCCACATTTTCTCCCCTTTCTCACCTGGTACCTTGACACAGGTTGACAATGGAGTAGTAACTAGCTTTTGTTGTAAGCTATGCAACTGGGAGGAAAGGCCATCAATTCTTTTGAATATACAATGCAGGGTATTGATTATTAGATGTAGCTGTTCAAATGTCATATGATTATCCGTGCCAAGGTCCGATTCCTCCTTCCGAGGAGGGCTGCCTCTGTTACTGTTGGTCATGATGCTTGTTATCTGAGGCATAATTTGCTCTTCATCTTTAAGTGCTGGCACGGAGTCAATCAAGGGATTGAAGCGGTTCCGAGTTTCTACTGCATAAGTACATTCCAGTAAGTTTCTCCCTTCTTTAAAGTGGCATGAATCAGCCCTTGTTTGTTTAGATCTCGGGAGGGAAGAGGGCAGTGTCTCCTCGAGGTCTCTAGGACGTTTCCCATATCCCCTAATTTGGATTTACAAAAGAAAGAGTGTGAGTAACATATAGCTTTTGTGCCTTAAGGCACTTGGTGACTCAGCGTTTTCTCTTCTGAGGTCAGCTTTCCACTGCCGAGGGATGTTTTTGGCCTTGTTTCAAAAGCCCCAGGGCTATAAATCGTTGTCACCCAACCTATGTTATCTATGTTACTTCTGGGGGCACTTGACTTGCTTCCAATAACTTTCTAAGGTTTTGGAATGGGCCCGACAAAGACGGAAACTCCCAGTCAGCATTCTAGCTGCCACATTCTGGATTAGTTGTAGTTTTCAAATCACCTTCAAAAGTAGAGCGCATTGCAGTAGTCCAAGCGGGAGATAACCAGAGCATGCAAGACAGTTCGCGGGCAGGTAGGGTCTCAGCTGCATACCCGATGGAGCTGGTAGACAGCTGCCCTGGACACAGAATTGACCTGGGCCTCCATGGACAGCACTTAATGAAAGAATACAATAAAATACTGGTGTATTCTGAAGGGCCTTCTAGGCTTTGAGAAACTGCTTGGACCCATGTTTTCTAGGCGCAAGTGCAAGTCTGAGTGAG
This sequence comes from Lacerta viridis, assembly GCA_900245905.1. Classification (NCBI taxonomy): domain Eukaryota; kingdom Metazoa; phylum Chordata; class Lepidosauria; order Squamata; family Lacertidae; genus Lacerta; species Lacerta viridis. Next base: position 34,566 of record OFHU01004222.1, read on the forward strand.
CCTATAGTGCAAAGGGCAAATGTGAAATGTGTCAAGAGCAGTGCACCAGCATCCTAGCTGAAGTAACTTTGGCAGTCCAGCCCATGTGAAGCTGGTGAAGATTGGCTAAATGAGGGAGGTGCTGGGCATGATGTTCCAGATTGGTTGATAAAGCCCTGCCAGATCTGCAAATGAGACTTAAGCAGGCAATCAAACCCGTCTTTCCTGCCTGTTGAGTAAGGTGATGTCTACAAACTGATGAAATGTTAATGAATCTGTTTGTAACATTTTAGCAATTAAATCTGAACTCTAAAGTGAGAGAGGCAGGAGAGGATCGTGACTTCCATAACAAGTAAGTGGATCTGGGGCAGAATTGGTTAAACCATAGAACAAGGGGGACCTGTACCCAAAATGTTCCACTATGCAGCGCTCCCTATCCACTCTCTGATTCTTTCCAGCACTTTGTTTTCTCTATTTTCCTCAGTTAGCATTCCTTGCCTACTGAGCATGTTCAGTCCTTGTCAGCTTGCTTCTTTTCCTTTTTTCTTCTTCTACAAACTTGGGTTTCCCAGAACACAATGGAACAGTTCCCTTATTGGGGAAAAGTTTCACTGTTCTGAGCTTTTTAGTTTAAGGAAATGGCAAGGAAGGATTTATACCTGCTTCCTGTTGCACCGTGTTTTCCTGGCACAGGTCTGGGCTTCAAAGCTCTGTGTCTGAGCAGGTCTTTTTGTCCTGGTGCTTTCCCTGGAAAAAACCACATTTCACTGTGGAATTGGAGCAAATGGCAATCTGTGGAAAACCTGACTGACAAAATATACTTGGACAAACCCAGACCTGTGCCTAGAAATGCAGCACAAAAGGCAGTCTGGAGGAGCACTTCAAGGCAGCATGATAGAAGAGTGTAAAATTATCCTTTTTAAAAAGAATTTATTAAATTTTAACAATAAGACACACACAAAATACAAAAGAGTGTAAAATTATCCATGGCTTGGATAAATTGGGGAGAGAAAAGCTCCCCCTCCCCATAGCACTAGAACTTGTGAACATCCAATGAAGCTGAATGTTGAGGGATTCAGGGCAGGTCAAAGGAAGTCCATGCAGCCCAGTGTTAAACTGTGGAATGTTCTCCCTTAGGAGGCAAGGATGGCCACTAACCTGAATGGCTTCAGAAGAGGGTTAGACCAATTCATGGAGCAGAAGGCTTTCAGTGACACAATGGTTGGAGGCAGCAGGTCTCTGAATGCCAGTTGCTGGAAACTGCAGCAGGGAAGAGGCCTCTTGTGCTCAGGGGCTGCTTTGGTGCTTCCCACAGCTATCTTGTTGGCCACTGTGAGAGCAGGACACTGGACTAGGTGGGCCACTGGCCTGATCCAGCAGACTCTTCCAATGCTCTTAAGCTGATATAATACCCTCTTGTGTATGCCATTGTGGCTACAAAAGGACCAGTGGTCAGAGAACTGAAACCCGCAACGAAATGTTGTAGTGCAGGGTGTTAAGGATTCCAAGCATTCCATTATTTCCAAATTGCCAGGTTTCCTGTTTCTCTTCCCAGCAGTGCATGAGCATTCAATGCCACTCAGCATGCTCAGTCCAACTTCCCTCTGTGGGAATATGCTTGAGTGCTCCTGCGCACAGCCGCCATTAGCGGCAGACAAGCCTGCTTCGCGCGGCTGCCAATTAGCCACGAACGAGCCTGCCGAGCCTCCTGCGTCTGCCGTGCGGTGAAAGAAGATGCAGCGCGATCTGTCAGGCACAGCACTGTGCAGGTCTGAGAAAAGCGCGGCAGGAAATGCTCTAATTATAACGCTCCAGAGCTGTTTCCCGCCAGGAAATACTTGAATGTGTATTGTTGTCATTGGTTGTCTGTATGGTTACATCATAAAAATTGTTGTAAATAAAAGTCCCCGTCTGGGTGTGAGCGGGGGATTCGTCTGCTGTTATCTGAGTGCACCAGATACCCGGCTTCAGTCTTTCATTTCTCCTGCGTCTCCCGTTCCTTCTGTGGTCTCCATTCCTTTGATCTAGCGACCTCTGCTGCCTTTTACCTTAAAGTCCTCTATCTCTCTTCACACTCACAATCTCCTTCAGTTGTTGGAGCAGGCTTCTCCAACATCCCTCTAAGCTGCTTTTTTGGGGGGGGGGGCAGAGGCGGAGCTAGCGGTTCTGGCACCTGGAGCGGCACACATGCTGTGCACCTGGGGGCGGGGCGAGCATCCCAGGGGGCGCCGCAGTGATGTCACCCCCCTCAGGGATGACACCAGGGGTGGGCCACACACCCCACACACCCCTTCCTCCACCAGTGGGGGGTCCCTTCCCCTGAGGGTTTCTTCCCCTAAAGATTAGGTGTACTTCTGCAAAACGTAGGGTATCTTGAGTCAGTGGTATATTGCGGGGCACAACCAGGGCCCCCCACCACAGGCTCCCTGCCAAGCTCCTACTGCCTTCCAGAGCTGTGAAGAGGCAATTCATGCCCAGCCTGATATTTAGAAGCATCAGTATGAAGACAGAGCAGCCATAGTTATTGACCATTTTTACACAATTCAAACTCCAGCAAATCCTCCTAAACGATTTCATGTGCTTGGTGTTCTGAAAATCAAGGAGTTGATTTTTCCTTTTTCTCCCCCCCCCCTTTTTAAAAATTAAATCTTTATTTCATTTCTAATCATTACAATTTAAAAAAGAGAGATTCATAATGAAAATAATTTACATAGCCAAACAAAATGTAATATACATACCAATTGTCTCCTCTTCCCTCCCCTCCCCTTCCCTCTTCCCTTCCTCCCCACCCGTTACTTCTCAGCATACCCATCACTGCTTTTATATCGTTCTTTCGCCTGTCCGCATAACCTTTTATCTATTCATAATCCCTTTTATCTCAATTGTTTCGGCCTTTAACAATCTGCCAAGAGGTCGGCTTTTTCCACATATAATTTGAAATAATCCTTAAGTAATTTCCAATTTTTCTCTCTTTCTGATTCACTTATTCCTTTTATTTCCTCGTATTTTAATGCCAGATTATAATATGTTAACAATTTTAACTGCCAATCCCCCTTTTCCGGTATTATTTGAGATTTCCAATTCTTTGCTATCAGTAGCCTTGCCGAGACCGTGGCATACATGATTATATGTCTATCTTTTGGCTGGAATTCACTGTCCACCATTCCTAAGAGGAAAGTCTCTACGCTCTTCTTGAAAGGATATTTGATCATTTAAAAAAAAAATGAACTTCAGGATCTGTCCTTCTAGTGAGCACTCAGGGCTGATTTCCTTGAGAATGGATAGGTTTGATCTTCTTGCAGTCCATGGGACTCTCAAGAGTCTCCTCCAGCACCATAATTCAAAAGCATCAATTCTTCGGCGATCAGCCTTCTTTATGGTCCAGCTCTCACTTCCGTACATTACTACTGGGAAAACCATAGCTTTAACTATACGGACCTTTGTCGGCAAGGTGATGTCTTTGCTTTTTAAGATGCTGTCTAGGTTTGTCATTGCTTTTCTCCCAAGAAGCAGGCGTCTTCTAATTTCGTGACTGCTGTCACCATCTGCAGTGATCATGGAACCCAAGAAAGTGAAATCTCTCACTGCCTCCATTTCTTCCCCTTCTATTTGCCAGGAGGTGATGGGACCAGTGGCCATGATCTTAGTTTTTTTGATGTTGAGCTTCAGACCATATTTTGCGCTCTCCTCTTTCACCCTCATTAAAAGGTTCTTTAATTCCTCCTCACTTTCTGCCATCAAGGTTGTATCATCAGCATATCTGAGGTTGTTGATATTTTTTCCGGCAATCTTAATTCCGGTTTGGGATTCATCCAGTCCAGCCTTTCGCATGATGAATTCTGCATATAAGTTAAATAAGCAGGGAGACAATATACAGCCTTGTCGTACTCCTTTCCCAATTTTGAACCAATCAGTTGTTCCATATCCAGTTCTAACTGTAGCTTCTTGTCCCACATAGAGATTTCTCAGGAGACAAATGAGGTGATCCGGCACTCCCATTTCTTTAAGAACTTGCCATAGTTTGCTGTGGTCGACACAGTCAAATGCTTTTGCGTAGTCAATGAAGCAGAAGTAGATGTTTTTCTGGAACTCTCTAGCTTTCTCCATAATCCAGCACATGTTCGCAATTTGGTCTCTGGTTCCTCTGCCCCTTCGAAATCCAGCTTGCACTTCTGGGAGTTCTCGGTTCCGGGGGCGTAGCCCTGTCCAAAGCCCGGGGAGCTGAGGGCCTAAGGCACGCCCCTTATGGTGATCACAGGGGGAATTCTGGGAGATGTTCATCACTGGGGTTCCTTACTGGTGGTTAACCCTTCACTGACTCCCAACACACGGGTTGGGGTCGGATATAGCTGATAGGGTCCAATGCCTAAGCCAATACCGCTCAACATCCGTAACCATAAAGTTGTGGCCTTTACGCCCATTACAATTGGCATAACATGTCTGTGTCATTACTTCTGATTTTTGAAAGGTAGGGGTTTAAACCACTGAGCCTAGGGCTTGCTGATCAGAAGGTCAGCGGTTCGAATCCCTGTGATGGGGTGAGCTCCTGTTGTTCGGTCCCAGCTCCTGCGCACCTAGCAGTTTGAAAGCACGTCAAAGTGCAAGTAGATAAATAGGTACCACTCCAGCGGGAAGGTAAACGGCATTTCCGTGCACTGCTCTGGTTTGCCAGAAGCGGCTTTGTCATGCTGGCCACATGACCCGGAAGCTGTACACCAGCTCCTTCGGCCAGTAACACGAGATGAGCGCCGTAACCCCAGAGTCGGACACAACTGGACCTAATGGTCCTTTACCTTTAACCTCCCCAAACAGAAGATAAATGCACCTGTGTGTTGAAAGTGGGCTGCTCTTTTGAAGAACTGGGATTCAGTTGTGGTGCTTCTGTAGCAGAAGTCCTTCCATATACCTTTAAATCCACCAATGCTGTGACAGATGAGGCAGCCACAGCTCCTCTTGCTGGTCCTTCCATCCACCCCCTTCCCTCACCCACTTTAGTTATCGGGCAGAGAGGGGGAGGACATTCAAATCTAGAAGGGAATGGGTGGGGAAAACTTTGGATGCCTCTTCCTCTGCTACCTTGAGAGATTTAAATGTGCCTAAGTGTTTATGGGGGCATTCAACCACGCACCTACTCATCAACCTCCCAGATATAAATGAGGAAGAGGGCATTTATGTGGTGGTGGCCATGCTCTGCAATTGCCTACCCACTGGAAATAAGGGATGCACCAACTTTTATACAATATCAGTGTATGCTGAAAACTTCCTTGTTCATCTTGGTCTTTGCTAGCTGTTGATGCTAGCTGTTGTAGAATTGTTAATGAAAGCTTGTTGGGACTTGATTTTAACTGTATCTTTTAAAAATTGTATTTGTACAGTTTATACCGTAATACATCACATTGAATAACTTGAATTTGCTGTGTACATGTATATTCTCTCTCTGTGTATTTTTTTTAAAAAATGTAGACACACAGAGACAGACAGAGACATTCGTTTCTCAAGTTCTCAGCTGCCTTATATAACTACAGAATGTGGTAAAGATACGATGTTTCCTATCCCTTGCAGGAAAGTTCATTTTCACCATGGAGACTGAAAATCAGGAGCAGACAGAGGCATTTGACAACACTCCATGGCCCCCTGTTACCCTCCCTGACTGGATGTCAGGTTTACCTGACCATCTTCTCCTTTCCAGAGTCTCAATCCCTGGTACCCATGACTCCATGAGCCTCCTTGGTGACTTGAAGATCTGCTGTCAGAGCTGGCCTCTCGAGGCTCAGCTGGCTGCTGGCATACGCTTTCTGGATATCCGCTGCAAACTAGAAGGTGGCCATTTCCTTATCTACCATGTCAACACTTTCCAGGAGGCTGATTTTTCTGAAGTTCTGAACAAGACAATGAGCTTCCTCAGGGAACACCCACAGGAGACTGTACTTATGAGGGTCAAAGAGGAACTCCCAATTATTCCCAAAGAAGACTTTGCCCCCCGTTTGCGGCAGTATTTGGATGAAGAAGGCCAGGGCTGTGTTTGGACAAAGGAGGCCATTCCCACCTTAGGCCAGGCACGAGGCAAGGTGGTCATCTTGGAGGAACTGGAGAAAGAGGTGCTGGGAGTGCCATATGAGGAACTGAGTGTTGGCGATGCCTGGCACGTTTTCTCCGCAGAGCACAAATGGGACCGGGTTAAGGAGCACCTTAATGCAGCAGCTAATGGTGACCAAGCTGTCATGCACCTTACATATTGCTCTGGTAATGGGCTTTTCACCAACCCTGAGGAACTAGCCAAATATATCAATCCACACTGCTATGAGCACCTGAGGGCTCAGGCTGGGGAAGTTGTGCGCTGGGGTGTGGTGATAATGGATTTTCCTGGTACAGGACTTATTCGCACCATTGTGGAGAGTAATTTGGAGATGGGGAGTGGCCACACAAACACTTAGCTTGGTAGAGGTTAGTTTTTGTTAAGAGATGTACTAAGGAAGCCATCTTAAGGAGGGCCTAATCGATAATCACAGATATTTGCAGGCAGGTTGTGATCACCTAGTGGTGTCCAGAATCACTTTGTTTTGTCCATTATTCATTTACTACTGACTAGTCCATTTGACTTTGTTCTGTTTGCCAACCTGAAGTTCAGTGAAGTGTTTTATGGTGGGTGAGACCAGAGCTCAGTGGTAGCCCATGCTTTGCATGCAGATGTTCTCAGGTTCAATCTCTGGCCTTTCCAGGCAGAGTCCAGAAAGAGCCCTGTCTATTAAAAAGAAATGCACATGAAAAGTCATGTTTCTATACATATAATAAAAATCTAAGAATGTTGTCACACTGCAGTTCACTTGGCCAATGACTGAGGGTGCTGTGAACTACAGTATGGCAACAGCTTAGCAATAGCAGCAGAGTGGATGGGGGGGAGGCTTTCTCCTCTTCATTTCACTCTCCCCCACTGATGACATGCTGATCCTTTCAACCTTAGACAACAGAAGTTAAAATGTTGAGCGCAAGGTGGATGAGACCTTCCCCTTTCCACCTCATGTTGCTGCCACTGTCACTCCAGAGCCAGTGACTGGCTGCCACTTCTGGGTGCTTTCCATTTCCATCTCATGCCATCATGGCCTATGGCAGGGGTGGGGAATGAGGGACAGAAAGTCTTTCCTCACATTCATCACCCCATCACTTCTGAGCTCTTTATGCTGCAGTTAGCAGCACCAACTTGTCTGTGGCCAAACAAAGTGCATGTGGTGATATTCTAAGTTTTTTTTATTATATGCAGTGCTTTTTTCTGGGGGGATGCAGGGGTACGCACACCTCTAAACATTCTGTGAATCTTTGTACTTTTGTCCATTTACTCAGCTGTGTAGGTAGCCGCTCAGGTGCTGGGGGCAGCACCTGCATCCTGCAGCTGGGAATGGGGTGCGGTGTGTGGAGCCTCTCTGCCGCCTCCCCCTCAGGTGTAGGGTGACTGAGGGAGAGGCGGTGGGCAGACGCAAACACCACGTTGCAGGCCCTTAAAAAAAAACACCACTTAGATTTTTGTTATTTTGTCACTCCCCTCAGGGATGACACCCGGGACAGACCGTACCCCCACACCCCCTTCCTCTGCCACTGCATTTACTGTATTTATTTTCCCCAATTTGAACTATAAAATGGTGGTTTTCTAGAGTCAAAATGAGAGTACCCCTAAACATTTTTTTATAGAAAAAAGGCACTGATTATATGTATAGAAATATGAATTTTATGTGAATTTTATGTTTGTTTGTTTGTTTGTTTGACAAGTTAATGCAGAAACTGGACAGAATGCATTTAGGAATATACGCATGAAAAAGTGGCATAGATCAGAAATGGTCTGATGTCTTATTATTCACTCTGCTCTGCCAGTCTAGGGAGTTGGTTGGGCCAGTTAAAGTCCAGAAGGTTACAGGGCTTTCTAATGAAGGCAGTCATGGGGTGACAGGGGTGAAGTTAAAAGGAAGGGGGCATCGGCTTGCTTGCTTGCTTCTCTCCTCTCCTCTCTCATAGTGCAGGCTACAATCCACATTGTCAGAAACTCAATGGGACATGTATAGGGTTGTGCAGTTAGTCTCCCATTTACTCCCAATTTATTTTGCTGCATATGTACTTGTAGACCAGGTTTAACATATTAGCTGAGGCTAGGGATGGATCAGTTTATTCCCCCACTCCCCCACCCTGACCTTGAAACAAGATTTGTTTTTACTTAAGGTTTTCATAATGCAACAAGTTAAGCAGTTTTTGAGTAAATTATATAAAACAGCCAGTTTTATAGCTTCCCCTAAGAGAAAAGAAAGCAGGACTTGAACCTTCTGTGCTACATTCTTACTACCATATAATACTGAGTCATGCTCAAGGCTCTCGTATTAATTTACAAGGCCCTTAACAACTTGGGTCCAGGAGACCTTGCAGACCACCTGACTTCTCATACCCCAAACTAATCGTGACCGAAGTCACTTTTAGAGGGCCCACAAGGCTTGGACACACAGCTTGCCTCCACCAGGAGCTGTGTTTGGTACCGTGGACCCAATTCTGTGGAATTCTCTCCCACCTGAGACCAGACAGGCCTGTTGATCTGCTGGCATGTGATGAACATCTTTTTTTTTATCTCAGCAGGCAAATTTTGTGATTTTATGGTTAGTTTTATTTTTCTTTGTTTCTTTTTAACAGCAGAGAGTGACTATGGTGTTAAGCAATATATGAATTGTTGAAATATAATAAAATAATTCTTTTGGTGAAAGAGACATTTTATCTCAGCCTAAGTTATTCACCTTCAGAAACATGCATCCTGTTCCTATTTTCCTTCTGGACTTCTGGGGGGAAAGGCTGGCAGATCTCCATGAGAACCAAACAAACCTATAAATGGCTCAGATAGCTGTTCCGTCTCTGCCAGCAGCCTGCACCTCCCGCTAGTGATGCATGTTCAGATTACAGGCAAGCCTTCTCCCTATCTGACCACCTAGACTTATGATAAACATATTCAGCATGAGATGAAAACTTTGTAGTTGCTGATACTTGATCGACAAAATGTCTAAACTTCTCAGGAAAAGAATAACGAAACAAATCAGACATCCGACAGGTAAGGAATTGCAGGGTTTTAAAGTTCTAAAGCAGGACAATGTTTCACAGGAACACAGGAAAGGCCAGAGCATACAGAGCCCATCGATTTCAGTACTGTAGCCACTCACTGAGAGCAGTTCTCTAGCATTTCAGGCAGGGTTCTTTCCCATTCCTTCCTGAATATGTTGGGGACTTTTCTGGGACATTTCAGATGCAAAGCAGATGCTCTACTAATGAGCTACAATCCTTCCTCTTCTCAGCTGCAGGAGTTGAGATTCATAAGCTACAGCTGGACTTTGCAGAGACCATTTTTCAGAATAGGCTTCAGCTGCTTTTTTGAGCCTCTCTTACTTTACTATGTTAAACTCTTCTGATAGTTGCCCGGAAGGTAAAGCAAAGAAGAAATGTGTTTGCATTACAAACTGGGTTGAAGCAAGATCCACTTTGTGAAAATGCCTGAAAGATATTCAAGGCAGCCTTTCCCAGCTTGAGGCCAACCAAATGTTTTGGACACCAGGTTGGGGGAGCTGGGGCTAAGGACTTGCATAGCCAAACAACAATGGTGGGAATGGAGAAGGAATGCAAGGGCATACAGTTCCAGGAATTTCTTTTCAGAGCCATTGTAACTGATGGACTCTCCTCCTCTGGCAAGTGAATGTGGTGCAAATAAAGTTTTCAAGTTTGCTTTTGACAGATTTGCATAGAGGAAGCTGAAGAATGAGGACAATAAACAGAAGCTGGATGCTTTTCTTTTTTAAAGGGGGGTTCCTACTTTACATCTACACTTTAAATGTCAAAACTTCTTTGCAAGATTGTTTCCATTTCTAATTGAAGCTGAAGGCTGCCCTTTATCTGGACGAAGAGTTTTGTGACAGTAATGAACTGGATATTGTGCTATGGTGTCCTGATGCTCTTTGAGGAGGCTGCATGTTATATCATGAAATATTTAGAACACTTAACTTAAAAAAAAATCCGGGGGGGGGGGGTTTACACACATGCAGATGTACATGCGCACACTTGTGTGTGTATGTAATAAATGTGAAAAATAAACAAAGCTGCCTGCATTTTTGGACTTTCCTTGGAGACATGGCTAAGGAACTTCTTTTGCAGGCGCGTCTCTGTGACACACTTCAAAACTGACCACTGTGTAGATATACAACACCTGTCACACCTCTCCACTGGTTATTTATTTATGCATTCACATTTATAGCTCACCTTTCTTCTAAGGAGCTCAAGGTGGGAAACAGGCTTCTCCCTCTCTCCATTCTCTCATCACAACCACTCTGTGAGGCAGGTTATGCTGAGTGATAGTGGGAGCAGTAAGATTGCTACTATTTGTACACCGCCTGCAATAATCAACCACTTCTTAAAAAAATTAATCCAAAAACATGCAGCCCTTACTCTGTTGTTGTGGGGATCTCATACATCCTACTTTAAACAAACGTCCAAATGTCTAGGTGAGTTATTTCTATAGGACAGGAATATAGGAAGTTGTCTTCTACTGAGTCAGACAAGTGCTGTTTACAGCAGGGCTTCCCAAACTGAGGTCTGTTGACCACCAGCCATATGTGAGCTTCATTCAGATATTCTTTGACATATCTGTAAAGATACAATTAAAAAAACTATACTACATCTAGTAGAGTACATTACAATTGCCATAATGAGCAGAAAAATAATTAAGACCCTATGGGGATAAAAGTCTACAACTTTGGTTGGTGTGGCTCTCCAAAGTTTCAGGCAGGTGTCTTGCCTTAACTGCAGGTGCCAGGGATTGCAACTGGGATCTTCTGCATTCAAAGCAGATGCTCTACCAACTAGTTTTTTTGTTTCAGAAGAAAACATCACTTCCAGACTCTGTGTGCAGGGGGATTCCCTTTGCACTGAGGCCATGAAGAAACATAGGAAGCTGCCCTGTACTGAGTCAGACCATTGGTCCATGTAGCTCAGCATCACCCACTCTGGCTGGCAGCAGCTCTCCAGGGTTTCAGAGAGGAGACATTCTTAGCCCAATCTGGAGAATGAGCATTGAACCTTCTGCATGCAGAGCAGATGCTCTACCACTCAGCAAAGAGTCACATGATCTGGTGCTAAGCTCCCAGTCCAGATCAGGGTGCCATACATGTCCTGCTGCAAATCCGCCCCCATCCCAGCTTTTATTTGGCCTCCAATATGCTGTTTGCAGTAAAGAAACACTGCCAACCAACTCTCACTGTTAAGTTTGTTATTTTAGTAGTGTTGTTGTTGTTTTGCAACACTGTGTTTTTAGTCTGCATATTACATACTGCAATATCTTATATAAAAGTGAAAATTCGAAGGAAGGAAGGAAGGAAGGAAGAAGGAGTAGCTGGGGAAGGGAAGTGATTTTTGGCAGGAAACAGGTGTGGGTCCCAATCTGGGTTGTGAGCATGGCACTAGGTGAGGGTTCCAGCTGGCTGATTTCCCTTCAGAATAAAAGTGGCCAGTTTAAGCTCCCCCCCTCCACTTTATGTTTGAATAATATCACATACCATTTGGTCCATGATTTTCCTCTGCACCCTCCAAAAAGCACTACCACCACCAAAAAACGCAAACTAGGCTTCCAAATAGCAAAAAGGGAAAAGGGAATGTAAACATTGTGGCAACTGATGATGTGGATGTCTGGTTACATCTCAGCTAAGGCTGTCACCCAATGATAATGAAATCTTACTTGACTCATCAAATTTTTCTTAACTGATTAACTGATCAATTAAAACTGCTTAAATTTACTTTTGACTAAAAGAGTAGTTTCAAAGGCAATCTTTGGTTTTTGCCTCTTGCTAATATTATCCTGCCTTTATTTTATCTTTGTTTCACTCTTGTACAGACTGACAGCAAGCACTGCCTGACAACTATGTAACCTAGGATGGAGCAACATGGGCAGAACAAAAGCCTGGGCGCTGATTTTTTCATGCTAGGATTTAGCACCAATGCAACTTTGCAGTCTCTCTTTTTTACCTTGTTCCTTGCCATGCATCTTATCACTCTGTCGGGACACTTGGCCATTGTGGTCATAACCTTAGTTGACCCTGCCCTCTACACCCCCATGTATTTTTTCCTGCGCAACCTGTCTTTCATTGAGGTCTGCTACACTCTGGTCATTGTACCCAAAATGTTGGCCAACCTCTTGGCCAAGAGCAGAAGAGTCCCACTGACTGCGTGTGCTGCTCAGATGTATTTCTTCATTGCCCTGGGGGGTACTGAGTGTTTTCTGTTGGCTGTGATGTCCTATGACAGATATGTGGCCATATGCAACCCATTGCGCTACACTCTCATCATGAGCAAGAATCTCTGCATGCGACTCTTGGTGGTAGCCTGTGCCAGTGGATTCACAATCTCACTGGGACTGACCACGCTGATTTTCAGCCTACCCTTCTGTGGCTCACATGATATCAACCACTTCTTCTGTGATATCCCACCTGTGCTGTACCTGGCCTGTAGTGACACACATTTCAATGAAGTGGCCGTGTTCCTTGTCTGCATGATGATCTTGCTCATTCCATTCCTGCTTATTCTCATTTCCTATGCATTCATAGCCAATTCCATCTTAAGGATCAAATGTTCTGAAGGCCGGAAGAAGGCCTTCTCCACCTGTTTTGCTCACCTGCTTGTGGCCGTGCTCCACTATGGCTGTGCCATCTTCATTTACATCCGCCCTAAAGCTAGCTACTCCCTAGAGCAGGACAAGGTGGTCTCTTTGATCTACACCAATGTCACGCCCATGCTGTACCCCATGATTTACAGCCTCAGGAACAAGGAGGTCAAGGGAGCATTCTGGAGAATATGGGAAAGGAAATTCCCTTCCACTAAAAACTAAAGAGGCATATGCATCTTCACCTTGAAAGATTGCATGGAAAGGTTAGGGAACTGTATGGGATAGCTCCATCCAGTGCTACTGCTGTGACCCAAAGCCATGCTCTCTCCCAATTTCCACATGTCTAACTCATATATGAAGGCGTGTGCTGTTGCATGTCTTCATCCCCATCTTTCAGCCCAGACACTGAGGTCCAGCTCTGAGGGCCTTCTGGTAATTCCCTCATGGCAAGAAGTAAAGTTACAGGGAACCAGGCAGAGGCCCTTCTTGGTAGTGACACCCTCCCTGTGGAACATCCTTCCACCAGATGTTAAGGAGATGAGTAAAATAAAACTCTGGATTTGTTGCACCAGAGCAAAGAGTGCTTTAGTCCACTTTTATTATGTAAACCTAAATTTCTGTTATGCATTTGAATCCCTCCCCCCAAATACTCACAATTGGGAGGCGGCCACTATCAGTACATACATGGATCTAGGTAGCTGATCTTTACATGCCAAACCTGCCATTTAGGATTAGGAAAGTTTTAACCTTTTCACCATTTCCTTCCCCTTGAGGCTTATGAGATAGAATCAGAGAATCACAGAGTTGGAAGGGACCCCAAGTGTAATCAAGTCCAACCCCCTGTAATACAGGAATCTGAGCTAAAGCATCCATGTCAGATGGCCATCCAACCTCTGTTTAATAACGTCCAAGAAGGGAGAGCCCACAACCTCTCATGGGAGTCTGCTCCACTGCTGAACAGCTCTTACTGTCAGAAGGTTTTTCTGAATGGTTAGTTGGAATCTCCTTTCTTGCAACTTGAAACCATTGGTTTGAGACCTACCCTCTGTCAGGGATTGGACTCCAGGGGACAAAATGGAGGAGGAACGGTGACCACCATCACCACCCGTTCTCCTGACACTGCAGAAGAAGAGGAATGCAACATTGATTTACAGCTGGGGTTTGAGGAGGGTCACAGCTCAGAGTTCACCAAACAGAAGAGTTGGGAAGAGTTAGGAGAAGGGGAGGGGAGGCAGAGCCAGGGGAGATAGAGGCAGAGCAGCTCCTGACACTGGAGAGTATTGTTGGAATTCATAGTCTACATGCAGCTTGGCAGGCCAGGGAGATGGAGCATGGAAGAAATCTGCCTAGAGATAAGAGGACACAGTAACAGGTCTGTGATTGGCTGAGGTCTCTCATATAGGCAGCATGACCTATGACACTAGTTGTGAGTGGCATGTTGCTGGTGTGTTAGTTAGTGGTATTCTGAGTGCTCGGAGAGTTAAGAAGTTGTGTTTGTATCTAGTAACTTGTATATAGCTTGTGAATTCACTGTGTAAATAAACTACAAGAATCAAGTTACTAGTCGTCAGTCTTTGTTCCTGATCATCATCCTGACTGAGCAATCTCAAGAGTTGTCTAAGAAAAGCTGCAATACTCTGCTAAGCTGTGCAGCAGGTGAAAGCACTTCACCAGTTCGCAGGCTTCAAAGTTTTAATAAGTATTTCTTTTTTTTTTAACATAAATTTTATTAATTTTCCACACCATAAAAAACAACAACACAACAACAACATCATAAACATAATAACAAATAAAACCATTGAAACAAAACAAAGAAAAACAAATACAAACCTAAACTGGAACACCAATCTATCTCTTACTACTTAACAAAATCTCGTTTCAGATCTTCTGAGGGACTTCCCCCGCTTTCCCTCCTCTGCCTTCAATACTAATATACTTTGGTAACATCCATTTTTAACATTAAAATTCATTATCCATATTCTACTTTTATTAAAATATTCCAATAAACTTCTTTACCTTAATAATCCTTCCATTATCTTTAATTCCAAATCATAAAAAAACTTAACCTCTTATAATATCATAGAAACATAACATCTTATAATATCCCATAGGTAGTTCTTAAATCAATCTTATACTTCTTCTTACATAAACTGCTGCTGATATTCAATTACATATCTCTTCACTAATTCAGGTTCCCAAAATCTTAACATCAAAATCCTAAAACTTAACATCAGACTCCTAAAATCTTAGCATGCTGTCTTCAGGGTACCATAAATCCGTCCTAATTCAGTTTTTATCATTTTCACCCTATCCCCCTTCTTACCATTTTTCTGCCCTCTCCCATGCTCACCCACCATTCATCTTTACATCTCCCTCTATTGTCCTTGTTCGATGTCATCTTACAATTTATAAACCTCCCCCTTGGGAGCCTCGAGAAGCAGCAACTCTCATCTTCCAGCGACTTTATTACACAATTCTGATTTTCTTCCATTTGTGTCTTCCAAAATCTTCTCACCTTCATCTCTGGACTCCCACTCCAGAGACAGGATATTGTTGCTCCAGCCGAAACGTCAGCCCCGTGTCTCTCACTCCAACAGGGCCATCCATTTCCCTGGGATTGCTGAATCAGTTCGTCGCATTTCTCCAACACCTCCTCCAGCTCCCTGGCGAAGTTTACTTCCAAGTTATCAAAGTTCTCCCAAATCTGACTGGTTTTTCTCGTTCCATAGCAAATTTCTTTAAGATTACACCTTATCCAGTCCATTTTCCGGTTCATCAGTTCAAATTGCAGAAGGATTGTCCTTTGTTCCTGGGTAATACCCGGGTCTAGGATCAGTTTGAAAGCGAAAGCAAGCATGGTTGGGGAAGACAAAGGGTGTCGAATGTCAGTAATTTTCCATCTTACATACTAGTTTTCCAGCGCCATTTTCCCCTGAGACAGAGTGCCAAGAATAATTCCAAAAACCACAAAAGAGATATTTCCAAAATCTTCGATCCCCTCACAGGATCTAATCCATCTCATCTGTCAAAGTGCTTCAAAGCAACATTGTATCTAGTGATGCAGCTGCAGCAACTTGAAACTTAATTACCTTCTCTGCACAACAAAGGAGAGGGACGGGCTTCCTTTTAACATCCCTCCCGGTTGCCAATTGTTCAAATGTTAATCCAATTAGTCCCGTACTTACAGCAGCCGGGGTTCTTCTTTTTTCTTTGAAGTTGACAGGAAATGCTTAGTGCTCAGATCTGGCAGAATCGCTGCTTTGTTCACCGGGGGACAGTCGTCTCTCCAGTCCCGTGTCGGAGCCTCACTCGCCCGATTTCCCCCCTTACGAGGGTCAATCGAGAGCGGGGACGACACAACAGGGACCCACGAGACCGCGGTCCACGGGACGCTCTTCCCGTGGCTTTAAGGGGCCCTCGGCGCAGGCGAGGTGGCCCCTAAACCCCCCGGGAACCGGAGCTCTTCAGCTCCCGTCCGCCATTGTCCGGCACCAAACCGGAAGCCCAAAGTTTTAATAAGTATTTCTGACCCCCCTTCTCCCAGAGCTCGGTGTTCATTGAGAGGGCAGGAACAAAGGACTCAGAGACAGTTGACCTCAAGTGGCCACCATAAGCGGAAATGCTGTTGCTAGGAAGGAAGGAGGTGGAGCTCAGTTGGAGCAATGCCGTGATTAGGGCAGATGGCGTTATTTTGCCTCTTGCTGTTGTTACGGAAAAATCCAGGTGCGAGGCTGCTCAGCCACCTAGCTCACCGGGCAGAGCCCATGGGTCCCTGCGGAACAAAGAAGGAATCCAGCCACCAACCGGAGCAAAATAGCATAGATCAAAGTTTATTGCGCAACAGGTTCAAAGAGGAATTGAACCCTGAAGATGGCGTGACAAGAACTTTTAAAAGTTTCTATCTATCCCAGCATACAGTTCGCTAAGCATCATCACTACATCCTTGCTACATCAGAAAAGGGGAGGGTTATACATGATTAACATAGGAGGAATGTGTTGGGGTAACGTGCAAATACAGGATATGTATTGGGAAGTGCATTCTAAGCACCTCCTGGAAGAGGACAATAGAACTTTGGTTTGCATAGTCCGACACCTGGGTAACTCCAGAGGAGAGCTTTTGCCCAGCAATTGTCACCCAGGAGTGCCTTCCTGTGAGTAGGTGACGTCCTGCTTGAGGGATTATGGTGGGGACCAAGTGGTTTCCAAGTCCTGGGCCAATGAAGTAAATTGGCAGTAGAGTGAAGAGAATTGGTAAAAACCAGTGATTTTTTCTGAATTTCCAAGTGTTTGAGGCTTTTTTACTGTAGGGAGTTCTATTTGGAAGTGACTCGACCTGACATTGTTACATTGTATCTAGTTCTGATTGGATTAACAAGGTAACGAGGTTTTGATTGACTCAGTCCATTGTTCTCTCAGCGGGAGCTGTCATCAACTTGTCAGTGTTCATTAGGGTGGGTCATAAGAAATTTTTTTTCGAAAATGTTTCCTCCCTTGATCTTATCTCAGGCGTATGGTATAAACATAGTTAAATTTCAAATTTGGGACAAATCGGTTAATATTTAGACCCTGCTCCTACAAATTGAAATTTTGCCTCACCACGAGTGATAAAAACATAGGAATTTGACTCATTTAATTCTCAGTATGTTAAATTGTGAACTAATAAACATAAATTTTAGGTTTTATGTAGAGCAATAATAGTTGCATACTATTATTTTCTGCAATATTTATTTATTTAAGATAAAACATGTTGATAATTTACATGAAAAACCAATGGTTTTGAAAAAAATATATGGAACAATTAAGCAAACGGTGTACTAAACATCAACAAAGTTGTGGTGGTTGGATCCTCCTAATAGCTAGACTAACATAGCCCATTAATCTTGCACCATTAAAGCAATATATTCTTATCAAATATTTTTATTCTTCTGACAAGATTCCTCTAGCATTTTTTCAGAGCAGAGACTTCCTTTTTTGAGGGAGAGGGGAATTGTTAACAAGTGAAATTTAGTGGCAACTCTGACTTGAAACCCTCCATTCATGCATATTGTGCTGAGCTGCTGATGCACTTTTTGCAAAAGTAAACCTGACTGATGCACAAAATAATACGCATGATAAGTGCATGATATTATTCATATAGTAAACCTTGAAATGGGCATAATATACATATAATAATGTGTATAACACATATAATGAAACACAAAATATGTCAGAACTGTTTGTATTCTACGGATAAGTGATATAAACTGCTGCCTTGAAAAGGATGAGGTATAAATAAATATATAATAATAAAATAATTCAATAATTCAAGACACTGAACACAAGCACATGGGAACTAAAAATGGAGCCTTCTTTTGCACTGAAGGCCTGCTTAATATTGATCTTTCCAATAGCCAGATTAACACAACCAGCTGTTTTTCCACCATTAGAGCATGACAGAGAAGTTGTAAAGGACAGATTTTCTCACAATATGATTAATTTCATTTCGGCAGTTTCTTCTTGATCACTCTGCACACAGCTCTCTTTACTTCCTTGTTTCTCAAACTGTAGATCATGGGATTGAGCATAGGAGTCAGTGCCCCATACAGTACAGAGATCAGCTTGTCCCGATCAGAGGAGGGTCTACCATTTGGCTGAAGATACATGGACATGGCTGAGCCATAGAATATGCTGACTACAATCAGGTGGGATCCACAGGTGGAGAACGCTTTGCTTCGACCTTCTGCCGAGCGGATCCTTAGCACTGCCAGGCCAATGCGAATGTAAGTCACCATGATGAAGAGAAAAGGAACAACAAGAACTGGAATAGCCCGAGCAATTGAGAAGATCTCATTGATGCGGGCATTGGAGCAGCCCAATTTAAGGACTGCCTGGGCTTCACAAGAAAAATGATTGATGATATTAGGGCCACAAAAGCTTACCGGTATGAAAAATACAGGGACCACAGCCAGCAGAAAAGCAATAATCCAGGATGAGGCTACTAAACCTGATACAGAGTCTATTGCTCATGATTAAGGTGTAATGAAGGGGATGGCACACAGCAGCAAAACGGTCATATGCCATGACAGCCAGAAGAAAGCACTCGGTCATCCCAAGGAACAGCCCACAGTACATTTGGGTCAAACAATTTGTAACAGGAATGGTAGCTCTAGCAATGAAACAGTTGGATAGGGTTGGTGGTATGCTGTTTGTGGTGAAGAAGATGTCTATCAAAGAGAGATTGCTGAGGAAGAGGTACATAGGGTTGTGGAGGTGTGAGTCAGCAATAATTACCAGAACCATAAGGCCATTACCAAAGAGAGTAATACAATAGTCTATCAGAAGCAGCCAGAAGAGGACCATCTGTGCTCTCGGGTGATTCGAAAGTCCCACCAAAACAAACTCTGTAACCATTGTATGGTTTACACCTGTCATAGCCTTCTTCAACTAGTCTATGAGGAACAAAGGTGAGATATGTTGAAGTTAAAATAAAGTGGAGTAAACCAGATTTTGAATCAACGAATGAACATTTATCTAGGTAATAAATCATGTACACTGATTTTTAATTGGCAGTGTCATTGCTAAGACAACTGGTCTCTGTTGGAGTCTTGCAAATCCTGTTGCCCTACAACTTACACCATCAGTGACCTTTGGCCATACTGACTGCTAGTCTAAAATACCTGGAAAGCAGTGGGCTGACTCTGTAAGTCTAACAACTGGCTAGGATTTCTGGTAGGCTGTTAGTGGTGTAGAAAGTGTGTATTAAGGAAAGATTGCTGAGGAAGAATTACATAGAGGTGGGGAGGTGGAAATTAGAAATAATTACCACAGCCATAAGACCATTGTGAAAGAGAGTGGCAATGCAAACTAGCCAGAATAAGGCAGCCTCCAATCTGGGGTGATCCAAGATTCCCATGAAAATGAACTTGGTAACCACTGTATTATTTGCATGTGTCATAGCCTTCTTCAGCTACTACCTCTTACTAACAAATAGAATAATTTTTTATGATGTGTCTGAAGGGTAAGGTGAACACAGAATTGAACACAGTTCAGAGATTCTTCAAGTGCTTCACTTACATTATTTAGTTCAGGTGTTGGGAACTTCTGGCCTTCCAGACGTTGTTGGACTCCAACATCTGCTGCTGCTACAGTCAGGGATGATGGAGTTGGAGTCCCACAGCATCTGGAGAGGGGCAGGTTCCCATCTCTTACAACTCTCCCACTGAGTAAGTCATTGTGCGCCTTTTCTAGTGAGTGCATGGTGGAACTGATGGGGACTTTATGATTTGTGTATCTCAAGCTTTTAGTCAATGTGTGACACCAGTTCTCAAAAATGAATTTGTTTTCAAAAATTATTTGCATGAGATAGACTTTCCACTTCCTTGTGACATCCCCTTTCAGCTACTGTATATAGCACCCAGCCATGCCCCCAAAGGTTATCATTGGTAATAGTAGTGAGAATGCCATAATTAGGAGATCTCTGGGAGGAAGATGGCCGAAAACAACTCTCCCGGGGTAATTAGGGGCTGAGATGGGAGTAAATCAGTCCCAAAATCTTCCCAGTCGGTGGGAAGAACTGCCTTCCGCGTGCCCATTAACCCTTTTCCGACCTCTGAGGAGGGAGGAAAAGGGGGGCTGGACGCAAAGCCCCCGAGAGAACTCCGGCTTCCCTGACGCCACTCTTCCTGCCCTGGGTCCAGGACTTAAGTGAATAATTCGGTAATGTTTTGACTTGCTTCAGACAAGAAGGAGAAGGAATTTTGCTTAAAAATCCAGCCACCGAGAAGATAAGAAGAAAAGGGACTGTAACATTCTACGGTATGTGGGAATTTGAAGGGGGGGGGAGCCTTGCTTCATGCTTGGAGTTTGTATTTCTGTCGGCAAAACCCCCCTTGAAGAAACGCTCTTAGTATTTACAAGTGAGATTGGAGATAAACTTTGGAAAGAATTTACGACATAATTAACCCCTGGCTGTTTGGTTGCCTCTTTACCTCTGTAGAGACTTAGCCGGCTTCTTGGAGTTCTGGAGTGATTTATGACGCAGATTAATTAAGGTCGATGCAGAATCGGGCTTGAAAGTCATAGAGAGTGGAAATGCCATAAACTATTTTAAAATGTACGGATTATTTGGAAAGGCTCCCACTCTTGAAAGACTTTGAAGAGCCAGAATGATTTAAGCAAGCGCAAAATATGGAATTCACGAAGTTAAGTTAAGATGGCGACCGTTGAGATGGGACTTTTGGATAAGAACGAGAGGCACCGCGCCAGGGGGGTGGAAAAGAGTATGACATAAAACCCCCAGTCATGATGGATTTTGGTTGTTTTTTCACTTGTGAAAGCACTAGTGGCTGAAAGAAAATGAAAAGAAGGACAACATCAGAAAAGAGATGGAAGACACCGGCACGGAAGGCAATGAAATTAAGAGGATGATCAGCCATGCTGAAGCAAGGGAAGTCTTAAAAGAAAAAATTAATAATTCCAAAGGTTATCTAATTGGGTTATTGATTAATTGATATTTATAAATATATATGTGATTTTTAGTGGAAAAGCTAATAAAAATGAGAAAAAAAAAAAAAAAAAGAATGCCATAATTAATTAAATTATTGTGTTCTCAGTACTATGTCATGTTTACTGGCCCACTTTGCAAGGGTTGTCTTGTGCAGCAAAATATACTTCTGGCCCCCAGACTACCTTATGGAAAATATAGGGCTTGCTTCTCCTGATGCAGCCATCAACAATCTGCAGTTTAGCACAGAGGGATTAAATAGGGCTCATAATTCAAAAGCTATATTCTTAGTTGGAAACTTAGGTATTCCTTCGAAACAGATATTGAAGGTTCCCCCATCCTATTTCCTCACACATTACTGTACAGCATGTGGTGAGAAATCCAGGATCTGAGTGTGAACATTGAGCCCATTCATATTTAAGCTGTATTTTGAGATCTGTCAGGTTTCCTAGACCAGAATCAAAATATCTTTATTGAACCCCTGCCTCAAAATAATTTACACTCTACCAGTGATAATTTCAAAGTGAGAGTGGTGAGTTTTCCTTAATTAATATATCCTAGGAATGTCATCAGATAAATGCTGGAATTCTACCATGACTTAACAGATTTCTTTCCAAATGGTTTAAAAATAAAGCCATTGTTATATTCTTTCATAAAAACAAAAAAGTCTCACCTGAAGAAATGTGGGGGTGAGCTGCCTGATATGCACTTGGTTATCAAAGTGGATCAACTTCAAAAGTGTAACAGACACCAACTCTTATTTTGATTCTGCAGGCTTTTGAAGCCAGTTGTCCACCTCACCCCTAGTAAGGTCAGGGAAATGAGCATACCAGACACTGGAGAAAAGGAGAGGAAACTCCTTCATCTTAGCTATATTTCAAAAGAATATTGTTATTCCAGTTTTATATCAGAGCCTCCCATTTGTGCCACAGTAAAAGTTCTTTTTTCTAAAGTTGCCTTAATCCTTCTTCATATACCAAGGGAGAGTTAATGGTTTGCATGCCCCTATGGAATGTGAGTGGCAAATTCCCTGTTGCTTCAGAGCATTAATAATAAATGATAAGTAATGGAAACTCTAGAGATTCTTCCACTTCAGATCAGAATCAAATACTGTGGCTCATATTAGGCTGTGAACCAATGAAAGCAGTTTAATTGATCAGTCAACTGCCTTCCAATTATTTAACAACCCGAGGCTGTAACTCTGTTCTCCCTTAAGCTGTACAGCTTGGGACAGTATGAGTCACTGGACCCAGTTGCATAAAAAGATTATCTCCTTCTGATCAGAGGAATCATAGAATCATAGAATCACAGAGTTGGAAGAGACCCCAAGGGCCATTCCAGTCCAACCCCCTGCCAAGCAGGAAACACCATCAAAGCATTCCTGACAGATGGCTGTCAAGCCTCTGCTTAAAGACCTCCAAAGAAGGAGACTCCACCACACTCCTTGGTAGCAAATTCCACTGCCGAACAGCTCTCACTGTCAGGAAGTTCTTCCTAATGTTTAGGTGGAATCTTCTTTCTTGTAGTTTGAATCCATTGCCCCGTGTCCGCTTCTCTGGAGCAGCAGAAAACAACCTTTCTCCCTCCTCTATATGACATCCTTTGATATATTTGAACATGGCTATCATATCACCCCTTAACCTTCTCTTCTCCAGGCTAAACATACCCAGCTCCCTAAGCCGTTCCTCATAAGGCATTGTTTCCAGGCCTTTGACCATTTTGGTTGCCCTCTTCTGGACACGTTCCAGCTTGTCAGTATCCTTCTTGAACTGTGGTGCCCAGAACTGGACACAGTATTCCAGGTGAGGTCTGACCAGAGCGGAATACAGTGGTACTATTACTTCCCTTGATCTAGATGCGTTGGCTTTTTTAGCTGCTGCATCACACTGTTGACTCATGTCAAGTTTGTGGTCTACCAAGACTCCTAGATCCTTTTCACATGTACTGCTCTCAAGCCAGGTGTCACCCATCCTGTATTTAATTCTTGATTCTTAATTCTGCAGCCAAAGGTCAATGGGGCAGAACAGAACTAAACAAGATATTGACTACAAACGGATGAGAGCTGTTACGGGATAATACAGTGTAGAAATGTAGACAGAATCTATTTTAAATAGGTTTATACATAGGATTTGGTGTTCTGACCCAATTGAGCTTTGCTTGCATCACACTACATTGAGCACCCACTTCTGAGCAGAAGATTTCTTTTTAAAAGTCTCAGCTAATTATATGAAAGTTTATGCACACAATACCATGCAAAAAAATACATATAGTACATATAGAGTCAAGTTATTTACTATATTATATTTGTACAGCATTGTATTTTAATACACACATACAGTGGTACCATGGGTTACAGGCGCTTCAGGTTACAGATTCCACTAATCCAGAAATAGCACCTCACGTTAAGAACTTTGCTTCAGGATGAGAACAGAAATTGCGCTGTGGCTGCGCAGCAGCAGTGGGAGGCCCCATTAGCTAAAGTGGTACCTCAGGTTAGGAACAGTTTCAGGTTAAGAATGGACCTCCAGAATGAATTAAGTTATTAAACCGCTTCTTAAAAACCATCTTTAGACCCGGCCACTATGATCCAGTCTCAAATCTTCCATTCTTGGGCAAGGTGATTGAGTGGTTGATAGCTAAACAAGATCCAGGCATGCCTGGACGATGCGGACCATTTGGATCCCTTCCAACTTGGGATTCAGGCCTCATCATGGGACTGAAGCTGCCTTGGTCACACTGTTTGATGATCTCCAGAAGGCTAGGGACAAAGATGAAAGCTGTTTCCTAGTTCTACTGGATCTCTCAGCAGCTTTTGATATCATTGACCATGATATTCTTCTAGACCAGCTAGAGGGGTCAGGAGTCCAGGTTCCATTTATTTATTTATTTATTTCATAACAACACATTGTGGACATAACATGGCAAAACATGAAATGACAATATAACAAGACATCGAATCAACTAACAACCTGACATAACATAGCATAACACTTACTAACAAAATAATACACAGTTTAACAAAACATTACACGAAAAGAAGACAAAAAAAGAAAAAGGGGAATATTAGGAAGGGGGAAAGGATATATAGGGTAAAGGAGAGAAAAAAGTGATAAGCGTACATTGAACTTACAACATTGATGAACAAATAAACAGATTTAACTTCTGTTTGTATTCTTTACTTCTTTATCTTAAACCTTTTTTCCACACAGGTCCAATTACATCAATTGTATTCCTATGATCATTTCCAATAAGATGTTGATATTTTGTTTATACACAAGTCACCTTAGTTCTACCAAGAGATTTTAATATTATTATATTGGTTTAAATAATCTATAAAGATTTCCCATTCTTTTTGTACCTTTTGATTGAAATGACCTCTAATTCTTCCCGTCATTACTGCTAGCTGCATATACTCCGTCATAAGAACCTGCCAGTCATATATTGTGGGAATATTATCACTCTTCCAGTTCCTTGCAACTAGGATCCTGGCCGCTGTACTAGCATACATAAGTAAGGGTCTATTCTCTCTTTTGATTTCTGGTGGTAAAATTCCTAAAAGGAAGGTTTCTGGTTTTTTCTTGAATGAGATTTTAAGGAGTTTTTTTTTTAACTCATTGTGGATCTTTCCCCAGAATTCCTTAATTACAACACACTCCCACCACATGTGGAAGTAGGACCCCAGACCACTTTTACACCTCCAGCATGAAGGTGACTGATTTTTATACATTTTAGATAGTTTCACTGGAGTATAATGCCACCTATACATCATTTTCATGACATTTTCTCTTAGATTGCTACATGCCATGAATCTGATGTCGTCCTTCCATAGTTTCTCCCATTGGGGCCATATAGAAGTTATGCCCCACATCCTGGGCCCACTTTATCATGGTGTTTTTCACCATTTCTTCTTTGGTTTCCCATTCTAAGAGCAAGTTATACATCTTAGAGATATTTTTTTCTTTAGATTGAATTAATTCTAGCTCAAATTTTGATGTTTCATTGGCTATACCTTCCTTTTTATCTATTTTAAATCTTTCGTTCAATTGGAAGTTTTGCAGCCATCCTGTCAGTTGGTTACTTATTTCTTTGTATTCTCTTAATTTAATGCTTCCATTTTCCTCTTTTATTAGTGTTCTATATCTTGCCCAGTTGCCCTGCATGTTCTTTTTCCTGACTGTAATTACTTCTATTGGGGA
This sequence comes from Lacerta viridis, assembly GCA_900245905.1. Lineage (NCBI taxonomy): Eukaryota > Metazoa > Chordata > Lepidosauria > Squamata > Lacertidae > Lacerta > Lacerta viridis. The sequence continues at coordinate 59,887 of OFHU01004222.1, forward strand.
TGTCCATAAAGGGATTCTCGACTCCAACATCCACCTATATTTTGTCCAAATTTTAAACAAGGACTTTCTTATAACGTGGTTCAGGAATCCCTCGTGGGCACTAACCTTTCCATATATCAGGTAGGAATGCCATCCGAAGTGGTTATCAAACCCCTCCAGGTCTAACACTTCAGGGTACTCCAGGTCAATCCAATCTTTAAGCCATACTAGGCTGGCAGCTGCGTGATATAACTCAAGATCTGGGAGAGCGAAGCCACCCATCTCTCTCTTATCTATGAGGATTTGATGTTTTATCCTGGGCTTCCCAGGAGTCCAGGTTCCCGGCTTGATAACACAGTAAACATATGTAATTAAAAAGGAGGATTTATTGCAAAAACAGTTATCTCTGGATGGCTCTAGCCAAGCATTATTACTCAAGTTGACCCTTTTGAGTAGTCCTTCCTGTGACAACAGATGATACTGAACCTTCGACCCTTACATCTCTTATTTTGCTTCCTGTCTAGCAGCTGTCCTATTCACCTACACCCCGGGCTTATTGGGTCAGCTACAGCCCCTTCCTGTTTGAAAGGCTGTCTCTGTGGCTTTTCGCACCTGTTTGGGCTTCCAGAGAGCTTTGGCTGTGTTCCAGCCTGCTCTCAGTTACTCCCTTAGCAGCCAGCCATCCAAGGTCAGGGGGAGTTGACGCTGGCAGCTGTGGCCTCTCCAAGCCAAGCCTCTCTGTTCCTGACTTGAAAGCCAAGCCTCTCTGTTCCTGACTGCATTATGCAGCTGGCAGTAAAATTACACTTGGAGCTGGCGTATTCATGACAGGTTGGAAGCTGGGGACACTTTACAGTGGATCCACTCCTTCCTCCTGGGCCATGTCTAGAAAATGGTGTTCAGACCCCTGGGCTCTCACTTGTGGGGTGCCTCAGGGCTCCTTCCTCTCCCCCATGCTTTTCAACAGTTATATGAAGCCTGGGTGTTCACCAGTATGTAAATAATACCCAGTTCTACCTCTCTTTGAAATCAGAACCAATGAAGGCAATGAATGTCCTTTGTGAGTGTCTGGAGGCGGTTGAAGGATGGATGGCGACTAAAGGATTGAGGCTGAATCCTGACAAGACAGAAGTACTGTTTTGGGGGTTTCCTGCCACACCCATGTGTCAATGGCTGTTGTTCTTTGTAGCCCTCTGAAGGGTTGTGAAGAAGTTCAAGCAGAGGAAGGAGAGGAAATGAGGCATAAATCCTCTTGATGCTCCTCTGTGGGGTATGGGGAGTTCATTGCATCCCACAGTGTCATGCAATCCTGTATCTGCCAACTTGAATGGCAGAGTGGGAGTGACCTGGGAGTGTGCCCCTGCCTATGGACGATTCTCCATTATCGGCATGATTTGTGGAAGGTTTCTCCTCAATCTGGATAATTGGCAATAATCAAGAGGTGCTCCCAAAGCATCATATGCAATCAATCAGCTACCAAAAAACCCAGGACTTGTTTTCTGAAGGTATTTGAATGATTTTCTGAAGCTTAAGAATCTTTGCAACAGCTTGACAAGAAAAGGGGAGGATAAGGAGCTTTGCACTATATAAGCCTCACTCTTAAAATTGCCTTGCAGAACAATCAATAACTAATTATTAATTAAGGTTGTAAGTACATAGAGTCCTGACAGATCAGGAAAAAGGTCTACCTACTCTGTCAACCTGACATGAGGCCATTAAAGAAGTTTTAGTTGATTGAGCTTATGAATGTAAGACCATAAGAAGAGCCTCCTGGATCAGGCCAATGGCCCATCTAGTCCAGCAGTCTGTTCTCAACAGTGGCCAACCTGTGGGAAACCTACAAGCAGAATCTGAACACAACACTCTACTTTCCTGTGGCTTCCAGCAACTGGTAGTCAAAATTGTTACTGCCTCAAGAATTTGCCTAATCCACTTTTTTTTTTAAAAATATGATTTTTATTATTTTTTATATTAAACTACAATTAATACCACTTTTAAAGCCATCTAAGTTGGTGGCCATCACTTCCTCCTATGAGAATGAGTTCCGTAGCACTGCATGAAGCAGTATTTTCTTTTATCTTTCCCCACTCTTTCAACATTCAGCTTCACTGGATACCCATGAGTTCCAGCATTATGAGAGCAGAGGAATAAACTATTCACATTCTCCATGATGTGCATAATTTTATAATTCTGCAGTCCTGTGACAACAGAACAGGACATAGGTGTTAGGTGAAATCCGGCCAACTCTTCATTGACTTTAGCAGGAAGCAGGATTGATGTGGCAGTAGGGTAGGGATCATTTCTTCATTTCAATTAACCACTACTGAGGGACTAAAGGTAAAGGTAAAGGACCCCTGGACAGTTAAGTCCAGTCAAAGGCGACTAGGGGTTGCGATGCTCATCTTGCTTTCAAGAGCGCATGGAAACAGCGCTGTGGTCTAAACCACTGAGTATCTTGGGCTTGCCGATCAGAAGGTTGGTGGTTCGAATCCCCATGATGGGGTGAGTGCCTGTTGCTCTGTCACAGCTCAAAAGCATACCAGTGCAAGTAGATAAATAGGTACCGCTGTGGCGGTAAGGTAAACAGTGTTTCCGTGTGCTCTGGTTTCCATCACAGGGTCCATTGTGCCAGAAGCGGTTTAGTTATGCTGGCCATATGACCTGGAAAGCTGTCTGTGGACAAATGCCAGCTCCCTCGGCCTGAAAGTGAAATGAGTGCCACAATCCCATAGTTGCCTTTGACTGGACTAACTGTCCAGGGGTCCTTTTTTTTTAAACTGATGGACTAGCACTCCATTGGGTTGAGAAGCACTCCAGTGAGATGAGGTGCAACCAAGCATCACTGGGCAACCAGTGGAGAGATTCCAGCCAGGCAGGGGCCCTAGCCCAAGCTTAGGCCAAACCTTAGCCAATTCTCCCCTCAGGCCTCTTATGGGGGCCACTTTTACTATGCTGGTCATGTTCCATGTTGGCACCCCCAAAGAGGACATGTCTGGGATTTCCTGAACTTATGGCAACCCTATCATACTTTATTAGTTGTTGTCCTGCGTAGCATGACACAGTTAAAAATTATCACTTTCATTTTCCATTCAGTCCAGCATAAGGGAGTGGGAATTTTGAAACTTGGATTCCCGGAGTCCAAGTCCAGAAACCATACCACAGCCAGTTTCCCTAACCACCCAGCAAGCCACCTAGACTAAGTTGAGGCTCTATAGAAATCTGTCTAGCACTGTCTGCTGCTGAAGCAACATTCATTTCTGCTTACTTGACTTCCCAACCTGAGTTTCACTTGGAGCTGTCCAAGGTGCAACCATGAACATGAGTTTCTACCTCAGAGTTCAATGGGATAAGTTTTGGGGAGGAAGGCAAAAATGAGGGAAATATGGAGAGAAGGCAGGTGGAAGTTCAACAGGAGAAGCTGTGGGGAGGCAGGTGAAAATGGGGGCAAAGATGGAGAGGAGGCAGGCAGAAGTTCTATGGGATAAGCTGTGGAGATGAAGAGGGAGAGTTTTAATTCTCTAGTTTATAAGTTTATAAGTCTGTTTGGAACCAAGCTTTCTTAAGCTTTCTATATTGTGTGTGTGTCTCTCGGCCTCTGTAACAGCATTCCACATTCTTTAATGAATGATTGTAAATCAGGAAGCGGGCAGCTAGGGGGGGTTCCTCCCCCTTTTCCTCCTCTCTCTCCTCTCCCTTATCTATTTCTTACCTGGCTCTGAGTTGAACGGGGAGGCCCCACTGAATAACTGGAGCTTTCAACTTTCCCTGAACTGAAAGTCAGTTTTTCTCTGAAGGACAGTCTCTGAACAGAGAGAGAGAGAGCTTTTAATTTTGAACTGGACTTTCTGGGCTGAAAATCTTCCTTTTTCTGGAAAAGAAAGAGACCCCCCTTCTCCCTGAATACAGGTAGCTTCTTCTTCTGAAAGACAGTCTTTTAATTTGCTACCAAGGAGAGACTCCTTCTTTGGAGGTCTTTAAGCAGAGACTTGATAGCCATTTGTTAGGCATGCTTTGATGGTGTTTCCTGCTTGGCAAGGGGTTGGACTGGATGGCCCTTGTGGTCTCTTCCAACCCTATGATTCTATTCTGTGATTCTATTGAAAGCCTCCTGGAAAGCCTGATGTAAGTCACCCCCTTTACCTTCTTCTCTATGCAAGTAATTGACTTTCCTTTCTCTATGCAAGTAATTGACTTTCCTTCTCTATGTAAGTCCCTCTTAAGTCCTTTTTTTTACCTTCCTTCTTTCTCCCTTTTAAGTCCTTTTAAACTGAGATTCTTTCTCTCTCTCTAACGTTTTTAAAGTTCTTTTATTTGACATGTAGCTTCTACTGATGTGTAGCATTCCTAGCCTCTCTATAAATGGTATTTAGACTTTGCCTGAGTTTGTAAAACTTTGGCCCCTGTTATTTGATACTATTTGCCTGGCTTTTATTTGATACTATTTGCCTGGCCTTTTTTTAGGTTATTGGTATAATATTTAGCTTTTATTGTAAGCTTTTTCTTTGTGAAACTTATTCTGTTAGTGCATACCTTTCTTCGCTGGCATATCATTAATCAATGAAAAGCGCCCCTTCCCTGGAGCGCCCCTTCCCTGGATGGCACAGGAATTCCTGGCCGAGGGATGTGAGAGTTGCCAGATAGCCAGAGACAGGATAATTCTTTGATGGATGGTCCTGCCGGTTGGAGGAAAAGGCGGGAGGTACCAGGGGCAGCCAGGGGCTGCTTAACCCCCACTTTGAGATAAGAGTGTGAGACAGGAACTTTCACCCAATAATGAACTCAAGGCTGAAACCCTTTAAGTAAAAGCTTTTCTGTAAACTGTTTAGATGAAACCTTTTCTGTTAGATATGAACCTTGATTAGTAGTGCATTCCTTACTGGCATATTAAGCCAGGAAAGGAATAGATCAAGAGGGGCCCACTCAAGGAGACAGGCAGGCACCAGGAATGAACTTAAGGCTAAGTGACCTTTGCCTTGAAGATAAGATTGTAAGAACAGGAATTTTCAAGGATGTTACTAATGGTGTGACGTGCAAGAAGCAGATTCCTGGGGAGGGGGAATGAGGGGTTTGAAGATTATATAAACTGTATGCAACTGATGCTCGGTGCAGTTCGCTGTGAATTATCACGCGGGTGCCTTCCTGCCATTCTAAATGACAGGAATAAAAAACTCTTTCTCTATTTCAAATCCTCAGTGTCTTTTTTTGACTCCTTCCTCCCTCACCCCCCCGGGTGCAACAAAGAACCCAAGGTTAACGGAAAGGCCTGCAATAAGGCTACAGAGAGGCAGGCAAAAATGGGAAATACGGAGGGGAGGCAGGCGGGAGTTCAACGGGAGAAGCTGTGGGGAGGCATGCACTTTCTCTTTTACATCTTCCTTTTCCATTTCACAAAATGAGCCACAGCAACGCGTGGCTGGGTCAGCTAGTTTATTTAATACATAGACTATTTGTAAATTGTTTGTACTCTGAATATGTGAAGGATTTATTTGATGGCTGAAAATGGTACCCAAAATGTACTTTCACATGGTAAACAGAAGAGTTGGACTTTGTGTGAGATGTAAACACAGAGCAGTCAAACACAACATTGCTAGAGTGGACATGAAGGTGTCTCAGTCCTCCAGCCTTAACTTCCTGTTTACCTGGACTGAGACAACTTCCCCTATGTAACTGGAGATGGGTGTGGCTTCACCTGGGCAGGTTTACACAAAACCACAGGGACCAGACTCCATTTTCCTCTTTTCGATCCATCTCTTCAGAGAAGAACATCTTAGAGACTGAATGCCATAGGCCCAGTGAAGTCTGCTTCTTTATGGAGCTAGTTTCTACATGTAAATACTTTTATCTAAGCTAGACTGCCTTCTGAGACTGTGCTGTAACTCAGGATGACTGTAAGTAAACTCTTTTATATCTCATAAACAGTACTGTGTTGTGTCTATATTTTTAAGAGGGAAGAAGGGGAATATACCAGGAATATATATTTCTTATAGAGGCTTTAGCAAGCCTATGCAACCGTCTCTGCTGTGTTTTAGAAAGGGAATGGAACTCTGCTAAGTTTGGAGCTTGTTAACACAAGCTGGGATGAGATATATAAAATAATATATCATCATCCACACTCCTAAACATTCCCACACTTTGCTTACTGTGAAAGATGTTTAATATGATTTAATATTACAAAAAACATTTTATGCACATCATGTACCACTCAAGTTTAAATGATATTACAACATGCTGATTTAAAATTTTAACATTTGGTTAGCTGGCCTAAAAAGTGTGTTTTAATGCAGAATTTCTGAAGACAAACTAGGAAACAATGCTCCCCAAGAAAAGGAAGGAAGGAAAAGCAAAAAACAAAAACAAAAACGACCTCTTACTAGTTGCGATTGAAAAAATAAAACTGCTTCTGAGTTCATACAATTTTTGGAAAGAGGGTGTCAAGAAATCTGCAGAGAAGAAACCATAAATATCCTTGCCTTTCCCTGTCCTCTATTGCCCATCTTTTACTCTTTTACTCAAGTAATGTCTAAAGCAAAGATGGGGAACCCGGGGGGCTCCTGATGTTGTTGGAATGCAGCTCCCATCTTCCCTGATCACACTGGCAATGCTAGCTGGGACTGATGATAGTTGGAGTCCAAAAACACCTGGAGGACCACAGGTTCCCTAAGCCCATGCCTATAGTTAGATTGTAAACTGCTTCGGGTACAGCTAAATATTTTCCTTTCCTCACTATGAGAAGCTATATTGCCTTCCTTCAGAAAAGCAGAAATTCTTACACTGATGGAATGTTCTCCTTAGCACTACTTTGAACTCCACCCATTTGCAGAATAACAAAACACTTTAGGTACTCCTGCTGATAAAATATCTGTTAATATAGAATTTAATTTCTGAAGCGCTTTATTCCTCCACTTTCCTTCCAATTGCTCTCCACAGGGCTCCTTTCACATCCCTATTCCTCAGGCTGTAGATCATGGGATTGAGCATGGGAGTGACAACCCCATAAAACACAGCCACTACTTTTTCCTTGTCGGTAAATGTCTTGGCTTGAGGCCTGAGGTACATGGCCAAGGTTGTGCCATAGAAAATTCCCACCACAGCCAGATGAGAACCGCAGGTTGACAAGGCCTTACTACGGCCTTGTGATGAGCGGATATGCAGAACAGCGACACCAATGCGACCATAGGTCACCAAAACAAAGGAGAAGGGGAACAGCAGAGTGAAGATACTGGTTATCATCATGCTGACTCCACTGGCTTGGGTATTAGAGCAGGCTAATTTCAATACTGCCTGGAGCTCACATTTGAAATGATTCACCACATTGGGTCCACACAAGCGTGCTTGCATACTGAAAAAGGGAACAATGGTCAGGAGGAAAGAGCTAGACCACAGGCTGACTGCCAGAGAGATGCACACCTTTTGGCTCATGATTAAGCTGTAACGTAGAGGGTAACATATTGCCACAAGACGGTCATACGCCATCATTGCTAGCAAAAGGCACTCGGCCACTGCCAAAAACAGAGCAATGCTCATTTGTGCAAAGCATCTGCCCTTGGGGATTGTGGGCCTGTCTGTGAAGCAGTGGGCCAGCATCTGTGGGACGGAGGTGGTGACATAGCAGACATCAATGAGGGAGAGGTTGCTGAGGAAGAAATACATGGGTGTGTGGAGGTGTGAATCCATCACAATGAGCACCACAATAAGTCCATTCCCAGCTATAGCAACCAGGTACATAAGCAAGAAGAGAATAAACAAACCAGCACGCACTTTGGGGTTTCTGGAGAGGCCTATTAGAACGAACTCAGTCACTGCAGTTGTGTTGCCCCATTCTTCCATGTTACCTGAAAAAAGTAATATCAAATATCATTGGACCTCATGTAGGACATTCCAGCCCTTCTAGTTATTTCCTCAGTCTGTTGTGAAATGTTATAAATGGGAAACAAATTAAAAGTTTGTGTGTAGACATCATTACTAAGTCCCAGCCATTAATGAAAAGCAAAACATCAGGCTTTGGTTGATTAATCTAATTTAGGTGTACATTACTGACTAACATTTGTTAGGAGATTAAGAAATTCAGTTGGCTCTTTGTAATTAGGAAAGCATGGAGGATATTCCCCCCCCATGCCTATTAGTTTCTTCATTTGCATTTGGTGGGTGCATTTTACTGGTTTGCACTATGCAGGAGCAGTGGTGATAAAAGTCCATGTGTTCCCTACTAAATCTTTGGAGAAGTTAACACTTTCCCTCCATTCTACTGAGTATTGGATATTGTGTCTGCAACCATACATTCACCACCAGTCAAGCCATGAAGGGTAAGACCTGGGGACCTGGTGCCCTCCAGATGTTTCTGGATCACAACTCCCATCATCCCTGGCCTTTGGCCAAGCTGGCTGGGGCAGATGTCTGTACAGTCATATGGGTCTGTATTCATGGCATATGGACTGGAATAGATTTTATTCTGTGTTTTATATATCACTAATATTTTCAGTTTTATTTCTAAACACTTTAAAGATTTATCTGTCCAAAAACAAACAAACAAACAAACAAACACTCCAAACTAGATAACAAATGGCTGACCTTCTTACTGGTTAAAACATTGAGAGGATCATTTTGGTGTTCTTTCAAAAGGGAGGTTCACTATAGTTTGGTCCTTGTGATCATTTTAAACGTAGCTGCAGGTCAGATTTCATGCTTTATTGTCAATCTATATTAGGGTCGCCAAATGTTTGGAACTTCCTGGACACATCTGGAATACTGCAGTTGTCAGCAGTGTCTGGGCAAAAATCTGGACCTATGGTAGCCCATGTCAGCAGTGTCATTTTTGTCTATTTCCTATAAAAATAGCTCAAAAATTGCATTTTAAGCTCAACAACTTTGGGCAAAACTAAACTTTTTTAAGTGAACCACTCAACAATTTTTCTGTTTGAAATATGGCAACCCTAATCTATATTATATTATGAGCATATAAACTTGCCTTTCTCAAACTAGAGCTTTCCACATATTGGACGAACCCCCACTAACCCTGGTCAGTATGGTCAAAGTTCAGGGATGAAGGCAATTGGAGTTCAACACCTAGCCAACGCCAGTGTGGTAGTTCTGTCAGCTTTTGATTTTAAAAAATCTGGTTCTTGACTGTGGCCAGTAGTGGGGTCTGAACTGTAGTGTTCTGAAGGAGAGAGCCTGGTTGACTCTAGTGATAACAAGCCCTTCTCTTCCTTGTTTTGTTTTTCACATTGGGACTTAGAGATACAGTGAGCTTAGCTTGGTACAGGAGCTGCACAAGTCTAATAGAGCAAGAACAACCCCCTGAGATGCTACTGCCAATTTGCAATATCCAGCCATAGTTAAGCACCTTTAAGAGCTGGTGATTTCTATGGGATAGAGGTAGTCATGGACGTACAACCCTCTCTGAATGGTTCGTATCCCCCCCCCCACACACACATCACAAACACACAAACTTCAGAGAGAATCTATATATTAAATATTCTTCACTGGAGTCCTGCAACATTTGGAGAGCGCCAGGCTTGGGAAGAGTCCTGTAAGTGTGACAGTGTTGCCAAAATTGCTGTCAAATTGCTGTCTTGTGTCCCTCAGCTCAGCAGACTTTTAAAAAACCCTCTTAATTCTGATCTCCTCAAAATGGCTCTGTATTTTACAAAATAAAATCCTAGTTGCATTTTAAGAATGGCTGAAAATTTGCAGATATAGGACAAGGGCAGGATTTCAAACGTCCAGCAGCCACTGCATCACAGCTACTGCTCCATTCAGTTCAGGGCAGGCAGAAGTGTGTGCGAAAGACCATATACAACGAGCACGTGTGTACACACGCACACGCACATGCACACACACTTTTATCCTTTGTGCATGGACTCATTAGTTTCATAGAAATAAATGGGGCAGCTGGAACACAGAGAGAACATCTCTGTCAGGGTCAGAAGGGCAACTAAAGACAATACTTTTAGCACCTGATGATTTTAGTTGGAGAGAAAGCACCTATGTTACATTGACGATATTTTTATTAGCTGGAGAGAGTTAGTCATGTGCTTACCCCCTTCACTGAAATAAGAGGAAGTCACAAATAATATATTAATTACTGGATCCTATTCAAAGTTCTGCTCTGGTTCGAAGCGGCTTTGTCATGCTGGCCACATGACCCGGAAGCTGTACACCGGCTCCCTTGGCCAATAAAGCGAGATGAGCGCCGCAACCCCAAAGTCAGACATGGCTGAACCTAATGGTCAGGTGTCCCTTTACCTTTACCTATTCAAAGTTTGGATTTGGGGACATCAGCCCTATACCCCTTCCCACACCACACAAAACCAACCTACCTGAGAGAAGCAACATAAGCTACTTAGCAGAGAACGTATTGCAGATTTGCCCATTTTTGAAAGCCTAAGCAGGCTGTTCAGCTGTATTTGACTTAATGGTTCACATATTGTTCAGATCTGTCTTCAAGCCAAACCTCCCCCAATCCTTTCACACTTGCTAGCTTTACTCACAATGAGCAATATAAAACATTTATTTATTTATTTATAGTATTTACTTAGGATATTTTTCTCCTGCTCTTTGACTTTGACATCCTGAAGTTGTTTCACAAAAGACAAGAGACAGAAAGTGCAGTTGTTAATAATAATAATAATAATAATCTGAAACAAATAAGGCTCTAACAACATGTTTGCATCACAGTGCATGGACTGGGGGAAAAAAAATTTGGGGAGATGAAGCAACCATATAAAATATCTCTAAGTATATTCTTTATGTGCTGAATTAGTGCATGGACTGGATTCTTAATTCAAAAATATACTCTTCATCACCCTTATATTTTATGGAATATCTGTCTACCATAAGGGTTTCCTTCTATATTGAAATACCATATACAACTATCAGTTTACTAGAAACAGTGTCATACACATCTCCAAAACTTTTTATCACACTTACCTCTCAAAAAAATCACTCCACTGTGAATTGAACCTGTATGTTCAGCAAATATCTGTTTTAACAAGAAGCCCCTTCTACTTAGTCCTGTTTATTGAAATTTAAATCTATAGATGACTCACTAGTGTTGTAGAATCTTCATCTGGGTAAGAAGAAAACATAGTTTCATGGGAACCAAATAAGGTTTACATTTTTATGGTATTGTCAAAGTATTTATATTATCCCCAAACATTTGTAAATCCATGATCTCATGTTGGAAATTCAGAACTGCTTATGGGATTCCAGAGGGACCACATCCCATGGAGATAATTAATGAAGAAGAGCAGAAGCCAGAAGCAACTTCTAAGAATTTGCAACACCAAAATATCAACCATAAACTGAAAAGGATAATATGACTTTTCTCTAGGCTTCTTAAAAGTGCACATTGTGTTGCAGAAATTCACTCAAGTTCTGAACTCCTGAACCCTTGGATCTGGTAATTGCTATATCAGATTCTTTTTCTGATGAAAAAACTACCAAAACCTTTGGCTCAAAAGCTTAAATTTGCAGCACTAAAATATCAACAATAGACTGAAAGAGTTAATGGGAGGAAATATTTCAGTATTGCATTATTATGATCTTTCTATCAGTGTAAGCACCACTCTTTGTCAGTTGAAACAATCTCTCTCTCCCCCCACCTGCTGTTCTGGGGGTTCTCCTGACCTTCCAGAATGGATATGATGGAGGTGTAGAGGTACTTTTGGGGTGAATGGGGAAACCTGCCTTTGGGCTAGTGGAAGTCCTTGCACTGGCTTTTGCTGGCACATCAGGTTACTTGAAGCTGGCCTGATGTGACTTTCCTCTATTTTTTTTTCCATTTCAGTTCACTTTTAATTTGTATACTGCCTTTCTGTATTACACAAGGCAGTTTACAACAACGAAATATACAACAAAGATCACACACCTTATATTCTGATCCAATACAACAAGGTCATAATAAAATAATAACTTTATAATAAACAACATATCAAATGAAGTAATATTCAATAATCCACTAGAACATAATGGTACACAATAGTACTATAATAGTACTCAAGGCTTCTAAAAAGTACACACTATCAGAGAAATTCACTCAGGTTCCTGAACTATGGGGCAGACTCAGTTGGTGTTACACCAGGACATTTTCTGTAGGTAGGATTGAGGCTGCCATTGAAGTGGCAAAGTGATAATGAAGGATTCTTTTCCAAGGAAATATCTGAGAATTTCCATGGGACCCCCCCCCCCAAAAAAAACACAACAACAACAAAATTTGATAAAACTACTGAAAGTTTCAAGGGATCTGTGTGAGGAGTATTCAACTAAATCATTGTGCTAGCAGAAGACAGTGCAAGGATTCCCTAGCACTTGCCTCCTCTCCTACCCCCAGGCATACCCTGCATACAACCCACACATTCCCCAAATCTGCTCTGACAAGTTGGGGAAACCCCCAGAACAGATTTAGGGCATGCAAGGGGGAGAGGAGAGGCAGAGGACATTCAGTCACACTAAGAAAAGTATTGTGCTGACAGAATTGTAGCCTCAGTACAACACTGACTACAACCCTGTGTGTTCCGAATATCCCTCTGCTGTCACTTAATTTTGCCTGAAGGAAAGTTCAAGGCAAATTTGGAGTGTCTTCCTTAAGCAAATACCTGAGGAATTTCAAGGGAAGTCAAAAGACTACAAAAACTTTTCAGAAAATTCCTTTATATGATGTTTTCCTTGAAATTTTCAAGGCACTCTGTCCTACCAAAGGAAGGAGTCTCTTACTTCTATGTTCTGTTCCAGTGTTCTTCAACCATGGGCCCACAGATGTTGTTGCCCTGTTGTGAATTCTGAAGGCTGCTCCCTGCAAAGGTCCTTTCAACCTGGCCTAGGGAGCAGACATCAGACTCATCCTGCTCAGCATAAGAGACATGGTCCTGCAGTGAGTCTGAAGAGTCCAGACTGATTGAAACAAACTGCGGCAAAAGTTGAAAATGTTTTTAAATGTTTTAAAATAATTTTTAATCTGTGGTATTTTAAATTTTGGTGGTCCCCCCCTCTTTTGGGGGTGGGATAAACATTTAGTTGGGGCTGGAGATTAGTTTAATTTTAGTATAAAAGTAATTTTTTGGGTTTGTTTTAGTTTCTAGTCTTACTGGTTTATTGTTTGTATTCTATTTTGAAGGGGAGAGGGTAAGGGCTGCCTGGGAGTGGGCCCACCCAACAAAATGGCTGGGGCAGGTTTGACGGGGGGTAGTGTTAGGATTCCTGCTCCATGTTTGCGGTCATGGGATTGTTTTCTATCACATGACGGTGTATGTTTTCATTCCACAGTGTGGAATGTGATGGAGACAGGATGTTTGTATTACTGTGTTCTTTGAAGTGGGACTATTGTCCTTTGTTCTTTCTCTCTTTGCTGTCTGATGAGAAAGTGGAAGAAGCTAAGGCAGAATGCTGCAAGTGTATTATATGTAAATAAAAGTAGATAAGCCAAAATGCTGTGCTACTGAGTTCTGTTATGCAAAGTACAAATACTCTGAGGATCTGTAAGTGCGCTGATGCCTCTTGGTATCAGTCGCAGTGATGTTCAGGCTGGAGAAAGCTTTTGAAGCTACCAAATGACTGACCAGTCGGGCATGTGTCTCTACCAGGGTCCTACACACGAGTAGGACGATTCTAACATGGTTATGGGCCCAGGGATTGGGGCCACAGACCCAGTGCCAGGAGAGGAAGGCCTGAGGGCTGTTTTTGTCCCAGTTGGAGTCTCCTAGAAGCAAGCCTCTTCAGAAATGGAAGAGAAAGATTGGCTGCAGAAGGAGACAGGCTGTGAATTCAGTGAATGCCTAAAAGTGAAAGAAAAGGCAGGCTGGACTGTTTCTAATCATCATCATCATCATCATCATTTATTATTTGTACCCCGCCCATCTGGCCTGGGTCTCCCCAGCCACTCTGGGCGGCTTCCACCAAACATTAAAATACATTTAAAATATCACAGTTTAAAAACTTCCCTAAACAGGGCTGCCTTCAGGTATTTTCTGAATGTCAGGTAGTTGTTTATTCCCTTGACTTCTGATGGGAGGGCGTTCCACAGGGCGGGCGCCACTACCGAGAAGGCCCTCTGCCTGGTTCCCTGTAGTTTTGCTTCTCGCAGTGAGGGAACCGACAGAAGGCCCTCGGCGCTGGATCTCAGTGTCCGGGCTGAATGATGGGGGTGGAGACGCTCCTTCAGGTATACAGGACCGAGGCCGTTTAGGGCTTTAAAGGTCAGCACCAACACTTTGAATTGTGCTCGGAAACGTACTGGGAGCCAATGTAGATCTCTCAGGACCGGTGTTATGTGGTCCCGGCGGCCACTCCCAGTCACCAGTCTAGCTGCCGCATTCTGGATTAATTGCAGTTTCCGGGTCACCTTCAAAGGTAGCCCCACATAGAGCGCATTGCAGTAGTCCAAGCGGGAGATAACCTAGAGCATGCACCACTCTGGCGAGACAGTCTGCGGGCAGGTAGGGTCTCAGCCTGCGTACCAGATGGAGCTGGTAGACAGCTGCCCTGGACACAGAATTAACCTGTGCCTCCATGGACAGCTGTGAGTCCAAAATGACTCCCAGGCTGCGCACCTGGTCCTTCAGGGGCACAGTTACCCCATTCAGGACCAGGGAGTCCCCCACACCCACCTGCCCCCTGTCCCCCCAAAACAGTACTTCTGTCTTGTCAGGATTCAACCTCAATCTGTTAGCCGCCATCCATCCTCCAACCGCCTCCAGGCACTCACACAGGACCTTCACCGCCTTCACTGGTTCTGATTTGAAAGAGAGGTAGAGCTGGGTATCATCCGCATACTGATGAACACCCAGCCCAAACCCCCTGATGATCTCTCCCAGCAGCTTCATATAGATATTAAAAAGCATGGGGGAGAGGACGGAACCCTGAGGCACCCCACAAGTGAGAGCCCAGGGGTCTGAACACTCATCCCCCACCACCACTTTCTGAACACGGCCCAGGAGGAAGGAGCGGAACCACTGTATAACAGTGCCCCCAGCTCCCAACCCCTCTAGCCGGTCCAGAAGGATGTTATGGTCGATGGTGTCAAAGGCCGCTGAGAGATCCAGCAGAACTAGGAAACAGCTCTCACCTTTGTCCCTAGCCCGCCGGAGATCATCAACCAGCGCGACCAAGGCAGTTTCAGTCCCATGATGAGGCCTGAATCCTGATTGGAAGGGATCCAAATGGTCCGCATCTTCCAGGCGTGCTTGGAGTTGTTCAGCAACCACCCGCTCAATCACCTTGCCCAAGAATGGTAGATTTGAGACTGGGCGATAGTTGGCCATATTGGCCGGGTCTAAAGATGTTTTTTTAAGAAGCGGTTTAATGACCGCCTCTTTCAGCGGGTATGGGAAGACTCCCTCGCAGAGGGAAGCGTTCACCACCCCGCGGAGCCCATCGCCCAGTCCTTCCCGGCTCGCTTTTATTAGCCAGGATGGGCAAGGATCAAGGAGACAGGTGGTCGGTTTCACTCGTCCAAGCAGCCTGTCCACATCCTCGGAGGTAACAGATTGAAATTGATCCCATGAAACATGACTAGACAGAGCTCTAGCACTCTCCCGCCCCGGCCCTGCTCCCACGGTGGAATCTACCTCCTTCCGAATCTGAGCGACTTTATCTGCAAAAAACTTTGCAAAAGCATTGCAGGAGATCTTGGGGTCCCTACCAGGCCCCGGTGACGAAGGTGGTTCTGCTAGATTGCGAACCACCTGGAAGAGTCTCCTGCTGCTGTTTTCTGCAGATGCAATAGAAACGGTGAAGAAGGTCCTCTTCGCCGTTGCCATTGCCACTTGGTAGGCTCGAAGTTGAGCTCTAGCCTGTGTCCGGTCTGATTCAGAATGAGTTTTCCGCCACCGGCGCTCTAGCCGTCTCAGCGACTGTTTCATCGCCCTCAGCTCCGGGGAAAACCACGGGGCTGTCCGGGCTCCATGCAATCGGAGAGGGCGCTTCGGAGCCAGCTTTGTGCCGATGCCAGCAGTTCAAGGACAGAAGAAGGCGAGAGGCATTTGAAATACTTGACAGGCAATTATCGGCCAGCAGAAGCAGCAGACTGCTTGATCACTTGATTTATAGTGGCCGTCTGATAAGTACAGTAGAAAGGTAGTTCCAGCTTGAACTAAACTGCAGAATGGAATTTTTGGAAGGGGTTACATAGAGGGAATGGGAAAAGCTGCTTTTCGAGAGAGAGTAAAGCTGCCTGATGTGGCAAGCCTTTGCTAAGAATGTAGCCCTGATTTAAGTGCTACAAATGGAGGACATTTCCTGATGCTTCTGAAGCATTTCCTGAGAAGATAATGGGGAGTGGCAGAAAGCGAAAGCTGGAGTCGTGCCACAGCAAGGCTTTGCCAGCTGTATGTGAAGTTTCAGCTATGGGGGAAGGAGTAAGTCCCCTGATGGCGCTGCATAGCAGCAGACAAGGCAAAAAGCCTGAGAAGAATGGGGGTGTTGTTTTGTTCCCGAAGCTGGAAAGGCAATTTGAGACACAGGCTGTGTCTTATGCCAGACAGTGTGCACGTTCAGCAGGAATTAAAGCTGTGTCACACAATGGACACTTCAAGATACATCTAAATAAGCCAAGTATTCCTGTACTAGAGCCCAGAATAAGTAAGGAGGTAGTACAGGAATACTTGGCTAATTTAGATGTATTCAAGTTCTCCAGGGCCAGATGAACTACATCCAAGAGTATTAAAAGAACTGGCAGAGGTGATTTCAGAACCACTGGCAGTAATCTTTGAGAATTCCTGGAGAACAGGCAAAGTCCCAGCAGACTGGAGGAGGGCAAATGTTGTCCCTATTTTCAAAAAGGGGGAAAGAGAAGACCCAAACAATTACCGCCCAGTCAGCCTGACATCAATACCAGGAAAGATTCTAGAGCAGATCATTAAGCAAACGGTCTGTGAGCACCTAGAAAGGAACGCTGTGATAACTAAAAGTCAGCATGGGTTTCTGAAAAATAAGTCATGTCAGACTAACCTGATCTCATTTTTTGACAGAATTACAAGCCTGGTAGATGAAGGGAATGCTGTGGATATAGCCTATCTTGATTTCAGCAAGGCCTTTGACAAGGTGCCCCATGATATTCTTGTAAAGAAGCTGGTAAAATGTGGGCTAGACAATGCTACCATTCAGTGGATTTGTAACTGGCTGACTGACCGAACCCAAAGGGTGCTCATCAATGGCTCCTCTTCATCCTGGAGAGAAGTGACTAGTGGGGTGCCACAGGGTTCTGTCTTGGGCCCAGTCTTATTCAACATCTTCATCAATGACTTGGATGATGGGCTTGAGGGCATCCTGATCAAGTTTGCAGATGACACCAAATTGGGAGGGGTGGCTAATACCCCAGAGGACAGGATCACACTTCAAAATGACCTTAACAGATTAGACAACTGGGCCAAAGCAAACAAGATGAATTTTAACAAGGACAAATGTAAAGTACTGCCATGAAATCAATGAAATGTTTAAGGAAAGTCTGAAAGAAAATGGATTTGATGTTAACAAATCAAAGTTTGAAAGTGAAATTTTGAATAATAGTTGTAAAATATTATCTAAAATGTATAAAATACTGTTGGAATGGCATTTGAAAGATGAAGAGGTTAAGTCGGTGATGATACACTGGGCTAAAGATTTTGGTTATAATATACAGTTGGAGGATTGGGAGAAGTTATGGAAAGAAAGTATAAAATTTACTGCATGTACTGCTTTGAAAGAGAATATGATGAAAATGATGTATAGATGGTATATTACACCAGTAAAATTAGCCAAAATGTATAAAATAAGTAATAAATGTTGGAAATGTAAAGAGAAAGAGGGAACGTTTTATCATATGTGGTGGGAATGTAAGAAGGTGAAAGGCTTCTGGGAAATGATATATAATGAGATGAAAAAAATGTTGAAATATACATTTATAAAGAAACCAGAAGCATTTCTGCTTGGAATTGTAGGAAAAGAGATTAATAGACAAGATAAAAAATTGTTCCTATATGCAACGACGGCAGCAAGAATGTTATTGGCACAGAAATGGAAGCAAGAAGAATTACCGATGATTGAAGAATGGCAGATGAAGTTAATGGACTATGCAGAATTGGACAAGATGACAGGAAGAATTCGAAACCGGCGGGACCAGGAATTCCTGAAGGATTGGACTAAATTTGAGAAATATTTGAAAGACAATTGTAAACAACAAATCACGCTAGTAGGTTTACAAGAAGTTTTGTAAGGTTAATTTTAGGAAATATTACGGAGATAAATTTGGAAGGTAATAATTATTGTGATAAAAAGTAATAGTGAAGTTGGAAATACAAGAAGAAATTAGGAAATCTGAAAATCTTAAGAAGTGGTTGATGGAAGTCAAAAATATGTATAAGAGATTAATGTTAATGGATGTTTAAAAGATTGTATATAAAATTTAATAAAAATTATTATTATTATTATTTTAAAAAAACTATTTATGTATGTAACATCATCAGCTAGAGTCTCTATGCACAAAAATGGAAGGAAGAAGTTCTCCCCAAAGAAGAATGCATAAGGAAAGAGAAGGACTGTGTGGAACTGGCAAATCTGGTAGCAAAAACAAGCACCTACTGAGGATTGTTTTGAGGAATAATGGAAGCCTTTTTTGGAATATTTAAAGAAACATTATAGTATGATGAATTTGCAAGCAGGATTTGAACTATAAACAACAGAAGGACTTAGAGATTATTGTATGGGGACTTCCGGTTGAGGTGCCGATTAATGGCGGACGGGAGTTTTACCGCTCCGTCCTCCGTTAGGCTATAGGGGCTACCGTGCCTGCGCCACGGGTCCCTTAGAGCCACGGGAAGAGCGTCCCGTGGACCTTTGGCTTCGTGGGTCCCAGACGTGTCGTCTCCGCTCCTGATTGACCCTCGTAAGGGGGGAAATCAGGCGAGCGGAGCTCCGGCACGGGACTGAAGGAGCGACTGCCTGCGGAGGATCAAAGCAGCGATCCCGCCAGATGTGAGCACCCGGCACTTCCGAAACAGAAAAACTCAAAAGAAACTCTGTAAGTAAAAGTTTTGGACTTTGTGACAAGTTTGGAGAATACTGCTTGCAGAGGAACTTTAAAAGGAAGCCTGTTCCCTTTGAACTGTTCGTATGAACTTGGTAGCGCTAAAGGATTAAAGCCGCGTCTAACGGAAAAGTTTTGCGAACTCTGCCAAACTTCTTAAAAGTTGTTTAAAAGTAACTTAAAGGATGTTTAGAGACTTAAAAACTGTTGATATGGCAAAAGAAGACACCGCTCCCCCTCAGGACTAGGATTCCGGGCCGGTAGCGGGCTGCAATACATTGTTGCCATTTTTTTTCTCGCTGTTGGTGCTTCATTGTTTCAGTGACTGTTTACCAGTGGAGACATTTGGACTTTTTTGTAGCCAGTTACATGCTATTTTGTGGACTTGGTGGTAACACTGCAAGGGAAAAACAGATATTGACTTGGGCTATTTAAAATAGACTCTTCTTGACATTAAGGCATTTATAACTTTGGAGAACTGTAAACTCTTAGCCTAAAAAGGCTGGACTTTCGGACTGGTGGGGACTCCTGGCTCAGCAGGCTCTTTGTTCTCAGAAGAGAGCTGCTGGCCACCTGGTGTTTACTTTTGGGACTGTTGGTCTTCTGCTGTGAATGTCTGAGATTGTTACCATAGCAACTGGAGTGACCTTGAGATTACAATTGCAGAGCCCACAGGAAATGGACACTAGATCTAAAACAACTGGTGCTAGCTCTGCACAAAAAAGAGGCTCTGTTTCCCTAACTCTGCAGGAGCAAATGGAGAAATTGGTTGCAAGCGTGGCAGAAGTTACAGCAGGATTGAAAAATGTCACAGAGGGGCTGAAGCAAACACAAGATTCAGTTGCCTCTGCAATAGAAAAACTCCAAGTGGATATAAAATCTGATATAAAAAATTCTACCCAGACTCTCGAAAAATCAATTGGCCAGATTGAGGAGAACGTAAGGAAAAACAGAGACGAAATTAATAAAATTGGGCAGGAGGTGACCACACTGAAAAAGGACTCTGAGGAAATTAAAGTGGTCAGAGAAAAAATAAAAAAAGTGGAAGAAAAGTTGGACAATTTAGACTTGGAGCAGTTGGAGAATATTGGAACACGACAGAGGTCTGTGGAGGAATCTCTCGCCTTTCTGCAACTACATCAGAGAGAGGGAAACATCCGTCTAAGGGGTCTTCCAGAATTGGAAGGAGAAGACCTAAAAGCTTATATTGCGGAGGTGTTTTCAACATATTGGGAATTAGAAGAGGTAGACGTCTCAGCACGCATAGTGAAGGCCTTCAGATTTGGACCCAGAGGTTCCAGAGGAAAGAAAAGCACCAAGGCAGTCAGCGACTGTTTGTTGGTGCTGCACGATAGACACGACAGAGACTACTTCCTGGACTTGCACTACAGAAACAACCTCGTGGTACAGCAGAACAAAGTAATTCTTTATAAGGACATCCCCAGGTACTTTTTAGACAAAAGAGCTCCTTACAACGATTTGGTTACAGAGTTAAGAAGAAAAAGATCTCCTTCAGTTGGGAGTTTCCTGAAGGCCTCGCATTTACGTTTGAAGGGAAAAAGATAAGAATAAGATCTCTGACGGATAAACAAAAGTTTCTGGACAAGCACCTGGAGCAGTTTGAAGGAACTGCACTTGATCCAGCACAACTCTACAAGCTTCCAGGGCTATTTCCACCGCCGTCGAGACCCGAAGGGCCGAGTCAAGATCCAGAGGAGGACAAGAAAGGAGAAGCATCTGGAGGAGCAGAATAAATAAAGGAAAATGACGCTTAAACTAACAACATGGAATGTTCGGGGATTAAATCAGAGACCAAAGAGACGCAGAGTGTTTTATAGCCTAGAAAAGAAGAATTTAGACATAATATGTCTACAGGAGACTCACATAGTTCGACGTCACAGAAGATTATTACAGAACAAGAAACTAGGCCAAGAGTTCATATCATCGGATAAAGTCAAGAAGAGAGGAGTTGTAATATATGCAAAGGAGAAATATAGCCCAAGACAGCTATTTAAAGATGAGGAAGGAAGATACATCGCAATTGAAATCAACGTACAAGGCGAAAAATTTTGATTCTGGGACTTTACGCACCAAATGATGGAAAGTCGATTTTCTACAAAAAAATACATGACTTGCTGTTGGAGTATATGGACTATAAGGTAGTGTGCCTTGGAGATTTTAATGGGGCAGTTTCCACATTAATGGACAGATCACAAAGAACTAAATTAACGAATGATGGGAAGCTCCCAAGGACTTTTTTTGAAATGGTGGATAATTTGAATTTGGTGGATTCCTGGAGATTAAAAAACCCTACAGAAACAGAGGCAACGTATTACAGTGAATCTCAGCAGTCATGGTCAAGGATAGATTACATTTGGATCTCGAATGAATTGGCTCCAAAAATACAAAAGGCAGAAATCGGCCCCAAAACACTTTCAGACCACAACCCGGTACAGTTAAATTTAAAAATGATTTCCAAGGACTCTTTCAGATGGAGAATGGATGACGCATTGATGAGAGATACCAAGCTAGTAGAAAAAGCGGCAAAAAAGATGAAAGAATATTTTCAAATGAATTGGAGCTCCGAAGTGGAGAAAAGAATTGCTTGGGATGCAAGTAAAGCGGTAATGAGAGGATTCCTCATAAGTGAAAAGGCGAAAAAGAAGAAACAACAAAATTAGAAATGGAGAGATTGTTGAAACTAATTAAAGAAAAGGAAAAGCAACTAAGAGGGCATCCCAGATGTGGTAAAATTCAAAAAGAAATTAAATACTTGCAATCCCAATATGCAAATATTATGAATCAGGACATTGAATGGAAAGTAAAAATGATGAAACAAAGGACATTTGAATCTGCTAATAAATGTGGAAAACTACTAGCCTGGCAATTAAAGAAAAGACAAAAAGCCAACGTCATCACAAATTTGGTAGTAAATGAAAAAAACGTAGAGAAACCAGAGGAAATCAGATGGCATTTTCAGAGATTCTACAAGCAACTGTACAAGGCGGAGAAGATAGATGAAGCAGAGATAGACCGATTTCTGGAAAAGAATGGATTGCAAAAAGTCCCAGAGGAAAAGTTAACAATTCTCAACCACCCAATATCGACACAAGAGATGGAAGATGCAATAAACAATATGCAATTGGGGAAGGCCCCAGGACCGGATGGACTATCAGCAAAATATTATAAGACATTAAAAGACTGGCTATTGCAGCCATTAAGAGAAATTTGCAACAAGATACTAGAAGGAGATAGGGCACCAGAGACGTGGAAAGAAGCCTTTATCACACTGATCCCAAAACCAGATACAGATAAGACTCAAATGAAAAATTATCGTCCAATATCCCTGTTGAATGTGGACTATAAAATCTTTGCAAATGTTTTGGCTACAAGGTTGAAAAGAGTGCTGAAAGATTATATACATAGAGACCAAGCAGGTTTCCTGCCAGGAAGACAAATAAGCAACAATACGAGAATCATCGTGGACATTTTAGAAAAACTGGAGAGAGACATAAACATAGATGCGGCACTTTTGTTTGTTGATGCAGAGAAAGCATTTGATAAAGTATCTTGGATATTTATGAAAAAGAATTTGCAAAAGATGGGAGTTGGAGAAAAATTTTTAAATGGCATTAAGGCCATCTATACAGAACAAAGAGCAAAAGTAATAGTAAATAGTGTGATATCGGAGGAGATTGAAGTTGAGAAAGGAACAAGACAAGGGTGCCCTATCTCCCCTTTACTTATTTATTACGGTCCTGGAAGTCCTCCTGAACATGATTCGAAAAGATAAATGGACAAAAGGAATTAGAGTGGGAGAGAAAGAATATAAATTACGCGCCTTTGCAGATGATTTGATGTTATCCCTTCAAGAACCCGAAAGCAGTGTCCCCAGAGCTTTGGAATTAATTGAACAATTTGGACGTGTAGCTGGCTTCAAATTGAATAAACAGAAAACCAAAGTTTTAGGCAAAAATTTGAGTGCAGAACAGATTCAAAGAATACAAGAATCCACTGGACTTAATTTTGTTAAAACTGTAAAATATTTAGGTGTCAATCTCACAGCTAAGAACTTGAACCTGTACAAGGATAATTATGAAAAACTGTGGATGGAGATAAAAAAAGATATGGAAATTTGGACAAGACTCAAACTGTCATTAATGGGAAGAATTGCAGTGGTTAAAATGAATGTCCTACCAAGGATGCTGTTTCTTATTCCAAGCCATACCGATCTTGGACAAATTGGACTGCTTCAAGAAATGGCAAAAGGACTTATCGAAGTTTATATGGCAGGGCAAAAAGCCCAGAATCAAGTTTAAGATTTTAACAGACTCTAAAGAGAGAGGAGGCTTTGCCCTGCCGGATTTAAGACTTTATTTTGAAGCTGCAGCCTTTTGCTGGTTAAAAGATTGGTTTAAATTAGAAAATGTTGATGTGTTGGACTTGGAAGGTCATGATAATATGTTCGGTTGGCATGCATACCTCTGGTATGACAAGGCTAAAATCCACAGAACTTTTAAGACTCATATAGTTAGAAAATCCCTGTATCAGGTTTGGATTAGATACAAAGACTTGTTGGAGAGAAAGACACCTAGATGGATCTCCCCAGTGGAGGCCAAGGCCTATAAGAGACCGAACATGTCTGCGAACTGGTTAAGATATATGGACATACTGCAGCAGGATGGGGACGTATTTAAGATGAAAAGTTATGACCAAGTTAAAAGTCAGGTCCCCGACTGGCTGCAGTATCATCAGGTGTACGAAACATTTAAAATGGACAAAAAAATTGGTTTTCAGGTAGAAAAATCAAAACTGGAGACAGAACTGATAGAATCGAACTTTAAGAACCTTTCCAAAATGTATAATGCTAGAGTGGCATGATGAATTGGTTAAACAATGATAGATTGGGCGAAAGATGTAGGACATAATATTATGATGGATGACTGGGAGAGACTGTGGCAGAAAGGTATCAAATTTACTGCTTGTAATAGTTTAAGAGAAAACATAATGAAAATGATGTATAGATGGTATTTGACGCCAGTTAAGATAGCTAAAATGAACAGCAAAATGTCAGATGTATGCTGGAAATGTAAACATGCGAAAGGTACCTTTTTTCATATGTGGTGGTTGTGCCCAGTGGTGAATGCCTTCTGGGATAAGATTTATAATGAACTTAAGAAGGTAATGAAAGTTACCTTTTGTAAGAAACCAGAGGCATTCCTTCTGAGCATAACCAATGAAGAGATACCCAGTCAGGATAGAGTTTTTTTATGTATGCCACGACAGCAGCAGAATTTTATTGGCTAGAACATGGAAAGGAGAAGAAATACCAACGGTGGAAGAATGGCAGATGAAGATGATGGAATATATGGAACTTGCAGACCTGACCGCCAGAATCCGGGACCAGAGGGAGGAGAGGGTGTCACAGGATTGGAAAAAATTTAAAGATTATTTAGTTAAATCAGTGAAATTGAATATTTGAGCAGAATCAAATAGAATAGCGGCTTTAGTAGTTCTATGTTAGATAATTGTTAAAAAGATATTTCTTTTTCTGGTAATAATGATTTATTGGTTAAAGAATAGGTTAAGATTTTGGATTTAAATTTGGATTTATATCCGATAAAGTATTAAGCAAGTTAAGTCAAGATTATGAAGAAATAAGATATATGATAATGGAATAAGAGATAAAGCTACCCATAATATATGTATGATTGTGTAGACAGTGGAAGGAGCAGGGGAAGTCTTTTAAATAAGAAGATAAGATTAAGATAAGTACAAAGTTAGGTGTATTCAAGGTTTGTATGTGTTTCTTTTTTTATGTTTTTATATTGTCATTGTTTGTATTTTGTGTTTCTTATAATGTGTATATGTATGTTTTCTTTCTTGTATTATTGGAAAATAATAAATTCTTATAAAAAAAAAATAGAGATTATTGTATGGGGGGAGGGAGGGAGAGAGAGAGAGAGAGAAGACAGGATGCAGCAAGGGGGAGAAATTAAAAACCCCGTGGAAAACGGGAGGGGAATTCAAATAAAACCAATGAAAAAACTATTGTGTTTTGGAGTGTATAGGTGACTTTTTAATTTTTTTTAACAAAATATTATGAATCATGGAATGCTAAATGATAATACAGGAACATAAATGTAACAGTGCAGGGAATTGTAATCATGACAGCTCATGGCAAGCAAAATCTTTACAGGCTTGTTGTGAGGATTAAAGGAGGAGGGGGAGAACCATGTGTGCCCCCTCAAGCTCCTTAAAGAAAAAAGGTGGGATGGTGCTCTCTTTTGTTCTTCTAGGTACTTATTTTTAGTCTATAAGGATATGATCCAAAGTGGAGGTATCCCTAGAGTGAAGCAATAGCAAATTTGCTACTCACAAACCAAAGGAGATAAACCACTGTGGAGATAATGGCTCAAGAGGGATTGAGGCTGCTTTAGAAGACCTAACCTCTACTGTGTGATATTCCTATATATGCAAGCTCAGCAGTGGTACAGATGGAAGACTCTAATGTAAAAAAAAATGGAACAATATGGAAGAACAATATTCGTTAATTGAGGTAACACATTTGTTTGCTATCCTCTTCTCCAGTGTTCATTATATTAATTTCTTTGATCTTTTTGGAGACAGATGACTGATTTCAAAAGGACTTTTAAAATAGATCCATGTCGATACACAAGTCCATAACAGACAGCTCAACCCCACAATACTTCCATGTAAGTCTTTTTTATGAAAAAAAGAAAAAACCATGAGAATAGAGTTAGGCCCTCTTATGCTGGACGCTTTAAACAGGGGGAGAAAACATTTGTCAAGTCTTGGTAAATCCCATTTTTCATCTTATGGCATTGCTAGGATATCTTAGCCAAGAGGTACTCACCACTGCCTCTCTGAAATTACCATTGCTAGGCTGGCAAGTATTTTGAGGCAGGAGGTTCATTTTTTAAAAAATTCTGGTCTTTAAATCCTACAGATCTCAAAATGCAAGTTTAACATGAATGGGCTAACAGATCAGATCCAGATTCCCCACCACATGTTGAATGACATGGCAGTGTGAGCGATAACAGGGTGAGGGCAAAATCCTTCAGTTATAAACTTTGAAGGAATACCTGTTTCCAACTACAGCTTTTGAACTAAGAGCCCTGATTATTCCCTCTATGCAATAGGCTAAACTGCAGTCTGCAGATGGCAAACTTCTGCATCAGCAGGTGGGGGCACTAGATTTTCCATGCAGCAGTCCAGGGGTGAGCAGTATATTTTGCCCAAACCCCTGCTAACCAGGTCAGGGTCTCAATGAAAGTCAACATGACATGGTACCATAGTTAATTCCCAATGCTAACTTTTTGGTCATGACTGAAAAGAGGTGCACTGTGAAAGTGCAAAATCTGTCTCATGAAAATTATTTTTGAGATCTGGTGTAACACAATGACTAAGAATGTGTTACACCAAACAGACAGTAATATTTTCCAGGCAGGGGTGCCAACTTCAATACAGGGGGCAGGTAAGCCCCACCCCACATAATCGAACACAAAATGTTGTGCATGCACACCATGAAGGGTGTCCCTTTCAAATGTTTTATGGAGGGGACGCGCGAAGGGATCTCAGCCCCTAGGAGTTGGCTCCTATGTTTACAGGATAGTTGCAAGGATACAACTACATCAGGGATGATGAGCGTGTGACCCTGCAGATGTTGCTGGACTCCAATTCCCATCATCCCTGACCATTGGCCATAGGGGTCAGGCTCAGTGCTTGTTCTCTGGGGGTACTCAAGGGAACGCAGTACCGACACCTTTTATTTTAGAAGAAAAGAACTGGCTGGGCTTAATGAAATTTGGAGTACAACAGCATATGGAAGGCACAGGTTCTCCGCCCTTGAAGTAGATAATGTAGGCAAAGCTTTCAATCATGTTGGAACCTACTTGCTGAGTTAGCTATCAGGAGTGTATTTGATTTATGATCTGGTTGCGCACTCATTTTTTTGGTTTCTGATCTGCCTCATTCTAGCCTATAGGCATATCATAATATATCATTTCTATTTCTGTCTCACAGATAATAGCTCTAGAAGGCTATGAGAGATGAAAATGATACAATGGTAACAGAATTCATTTTGGTGGGACTCTCGGATCACCCCAGAGCTCAGAAGGTCCTGTTCTGCCTACTTCTGGTTGTCTATTTCATTACCCTCTTTGGCAATGGTCTGATGGTGGTGGTAATTATTGCTGACTCACACCTCCACACTCCTATGTACTTCTTCCTCAGCAATCTCTCTTCAATAGATATTTTTTACACCTCCAGCAGTGTACCACAGATTTTAGTCAATTGCTTCATTGCTAAAGCTACCATTCCTGTTACAAATTGTTTGACCCAAATGTACTGTGGGCTGTTCCTTGGGATGACAGAGTGCTTTCTTCTGGCTGTCATGGCATATGACCGTTTTGCTGCTGTGTGCCATCCTCTTCATTACACCTTAATCATGAGCAACAGGCTCTGTATCAGTTTAGTAGCCTCATCCTGGATTATTGCTTTTCTGCTGGCTGTGGTCCCTGTATTTTTCATACCGGTAAGCTTTTGTGGCCCTAATATCATCAATCATTTTTCTTGTGAAGCCCAGGCAGTCCTTAAATTGGGCTGCTCCAATGCCCGCATCAATGAGATCTTCTCAATTGCTCGGGCTATTCCAGTTCTTGTTGTTCCTTTTCTCTTCATCATGGTGACTTACATTCGCATTGGCCTGGCAGTGCTAAGGATCCGCTCGGCAGAAGGTCGAAGCAAAGCGTTCTCCACCTGTGGATCCCACCTGATTGTAGTCAGCATATTCTATGGCTCAGCCATGTCCATGTATCTTCAGCCAAATGGTAGACCCTCCTCTGATCGGGACAAGCTGATCTCTGTACTGTATGGGGCACTGACTCCTATGCTCAATCCCATGATCTACAGTTTGAGAAACAAGGAAGTAAAGAGAGCTGTGTGCAGAGTGATTGGGAAGAATCCACCAGAATAAATGTATCTGTTTTTGATGGAAGATTATCATGAAGTTTTTGTATACATTAATGCTTCTTTCCTTCCTTTCTTCTAGTGTAGTCTTCTGTCCTGGCTCTTTAAATAAACTATTTCATATTGGAGCCATATATTTTTGCATAACTGAATGAGACCTGAATCCCAAAGTCATAAGGCAATATTCACTGAAAACCCTACCTACAAGCAGTGGGAGAGTCCTCTAAGCTTGATGAAAGCTAATTGAAAGCAATTAGAAGTTATTTTCAGTTAAAAAGTAGAGAGCAAGGGGAAGGGCTCCCTTACTTTTTTTTTAATGGCAAGCATGTGAACCTGTCAACATGGAGCAAGCCGTTTGTGCTCTCTCTCGCCCCCCTCCAATCTCAAGAGCCAAAAGAAACTGTGTCTCAGGTTTTTGCCCAATCCCTGTGCACTTGCCACCCAGCAACTTTTTTACATGTTTTTTCCCTGCCACTAAGCAGGCCCTGCTCATGAGCAGAGGCTGGGTGATCTGTGGATCATCATTGTGGCTTTCACTGTGCAATTAACAAGATAAGTGAGTCCCTGGCAGGGGGTGGTGCTGCTAACCCCCTGGGTGTATTCTGCGGATCCCCAGGGGTCCCCGGGCCCCTAACTGGGAGCCACTGTTCTAGGGTGTTTTTTGCAGTCGTAGGGATCGTCCACACTTCCACTTGTCCCACTCATAGAAACATAGGTGCTGGTTCTCTGGGTGCCCGAGCACCCACAAAATTCCCCATGAAGAGACTGGGCACCCACAAATTTTGTTGCCAGGGCTATATATGCTGCATGACACCCATGGCCCCAGGCACCTACAGTCATGGGGTCAAGCTGGCACTCTTGCCTAGAAAGCAAGGGGTCTGAATGTTTTTCCACATGAGAAAAATGGACTTTAATTCTTACAAAGTTCCTATAAAATGATATTTCTGTCTTTCTCATATGCACACCAACAGTGGGATAGGGGCTCAAAAGCACTTTGAGTGGTAGGTCTGAAATATATGTAAGTGCTGGAAATTTTTGTGCAGTGCATGTACATTCCACATTCCAATTAATGATCACAATGAGGACAATTCCTGGGAGAAGTCTTGTATTTTCCGAGATACAAAATATAGATCAGGCCATCTAAAAAAAAGATATGTGCATATGAATTGATTGAAATCTATGACCTCCAGCCTGAATGACTATTATGTTCTTGGCTATGTCTTTATTAGTCTGGGTCAATTAGATAGCTCCTTTAGCACCCTGAGCTCTGAAGGGACCTGATGGGATGCAACAGAACATTCACAAATCCCTCAACATGGGAGTTTCTTGAAATGCTAACCTTGATCAGTAGAAAGCAACAAAAGCAGGCTATTCTGAAATATGTTGGGGGGGGGGAGGTCTTATCTTAATATCATTCCCACAAGTTGTAATCGCCAAGAAAGACTAGCATACCAATCACCTTCTTTTCTGCCACTGAAATACACTCTGGTGTCTGATGCTGTGCTGAAATGCAACTGGATTTTGGTATTTGCATTCAAGATCCTCCTCTGGATCTGAGAATCTTCAACATGTTCAAATCATCCTTTCTCCCCAATCCCACATGAGTATTGATAGTAAGGGATTATTTTTTAGGAATTCTTGTCCAACAATTCAGTCCTTACTTGATATAAAACATACATAGAGGGGGAAAAACCCTACGGAGTGGTCATCATACAGAGTTCCAATGTTGTTGACCAAGACTTCATGGCCAGAGATCCTAAACCAGTAGTGGCCAGTCTTTTCCAGCTTGTATTCCACAAGTATGAGTATGAACACACACACCTCTCATTTAATGGTGTTTTGCCTCTAGTTCACTGGCCAGGACAGAAGGCAGCTTTGCAATGCAGGACAGGCAATGATGATGATGATGATGATGATGATTTTGATGATGCAGTCCTGACCATGCATTGGCCCAAGGGTCCTTTTGCACATATCCAAGCATGTCATAAATCCTGTGCCACGTGTGACACCAATGACTTAGGCTGGCCACCAATGACCTATACACTAGGACTGCTTAAACCAGTATGGGGGATGACTTGTGGACCTTCAGAAGTTATTTTCAGTTAAAAAGAAGCTGTTGTACTACAGCTACCATCACCCCTGACCCTTGACCATGCTGGCTGGGGGGATGGGAGTTGGAGTCCAAGAACCTCTGGAGGGCCACAAGTGGAGGCATCCCAGCCAAAACTGTCACATTGGGCGGGGGTGGAGGGCAAACTGCCATCTATAGTGCTGCTCTTCTGGCAGTTGACTAATGCAGCTACCTACTGGAGGAGTCATGATTATTTAAGGATTCTTACAATATGAAATGTCTTGCTACAAGGTCCAAGCTGTAGTTCTAAGCATGCCTGAACAACCACAGCATAGCACTTTTTTTATACTGTCTTTATTGTTTAAGAATTAAAAACATTTATCACATTAACAAAATAGTATGAAAAACAAAATAAATCACAAATTTTTTGACACAAAAAGGCAAAAATAAAAGAAAGCACAAAACAAAAACAAAACAAAAAAGGAAAAAAATCACGAATATTGAACAATTTTTCCAAAACTTATAACTCAAATAATGTTAAAAATGACTTCTAATTAAGCTCACTATATTTTGCACATTAAACACATTATATCGCACAGTTATACATTTCTTAGTTATTTTCTTTTTATCTCTTTCATTTTTAAATTTGTTTAACACCAGGTTGAGTCTAGCTCTGCCTTGAGAATTCCCCTTACACCATTATTCACCAAATATTCCTTAAAGCTTCTCCATTCCTTGTGGACTGTTGAATGAATGAATGAATGAATATACTTTATTCGGTCACAGACCAGCATATTGTGGACTGTTGTTTTATTTGACCTCTCACCCTTCGGAGCAGGGCCATAGCAATTAAAAGATTGGTGCTCCATTTATATCTAATTCAAAATATAAACAATCATAAACTGTAAAATAAATTTTATTTTTCAAAATGAAACAAAACCTACAGTAAATTGGAAAATAATGTTTATTTTTGTATACTTCCACTTTATGTTTTATTATTTAATATTATTGTATATGTAATTTTTGGTAATTTTTTCATTTATTGTGGGAGCCTTTTAGTGGAACCTAGTTCAGCTGTACCATAGTAAAGCAATGGAAAATTTCCATGGTACATAGTGCTTATTTCACTTAATGGTTAATCCATTTGTCAGTGAAGCTCAGATGCTGACAGGAGGAGAAGAAGCAGGCACGTGTTCAAGCTGCACGGCATGCCATTGCGAGTGATTTTGGACAGAGGGACACAGTTTACATCGCAATTTTGGAGGAAATTGATGCAGCTTTTGGAGGTGGAGGTGTGCCTAACCTCTGCAAGACACCCACAAACCAACGGAGAGTCAGAGAGAACCAACATGACGTTACAGCAATACCTGCATTGCTATGTTAACTACCAGCAAGAAGACTGGGTGGACAAACTGGGACTAGCCGAGTTTGTGTATAACAATGTGGTGCATGCATCCACCCAACAAACACCATTCCTAGCCAACTATGGAAGACATCCAAGAGCATTTCCAGATCCATGGAGCACCTTGTTGGTGCCAGCAGTGGAACAGTTGGTGGGAGAGATGCAGGCAATACAAGAACTACTGAGAGAGAACTTGGAAGTGGCTAAAACCATGTACAAGAGAAGTGCCGGTGAGCATAGACAGCAGGGAGAGAAGATCAAGGTGGGGGATAAGGTGTGGTTGTTAGCAAAGGACTTCCCAGCTAAAGTGAGGTGCAGGAAGTTAGAAGCACAGCGGTTGGGACAATTTGAAGTGGTAGAGCAGATAAATCTGGTAACGTTCAAATTTAAGCTGCCTGACTCAATGAGAATCCTTCCTGTCACAATACATTCCTGCACACCACTATCAGGAACCTAAGCAGGCACCTCCTCCCCCAGTTATGGTAAAAGATCAAGAGGAGTTTGAGATCCAACAAATCTTGGATTCGAGAGTGTGTAGAAAGCAGTTGCAGTATTTAGTGTCCTGGAAAGGTTATGGTCGAGGAAAACTCCTGGGTACGAAGTCAGGATTTACATGCCCTATTGCCCTAGACTTGCAGAGACAGGTGGAGGGAGGAGGCCGACCTCAGCGACGGTTTAGGGGAGGGGGTGATGTCAGCGAAGCTCAGGTGCTGACAGGAGGAGAAGAAGCAGGCATAGAGAGAGGACAGTTAGCAGTGGAAGACAGAGAGGAGGGGGAGAGCAGCTGTAATCTGAGCTCTGAACAAAGGGCAGAAGAAAAACAGGGCCAGAGTGACAGGCAGCTGTGTGAGAGCTCCAATAGTGAGCTAGATGTTGGAATGCAGGAAACATTCTCTCCCAAATCTCATAGGATCTTAAAAGTGGCTGAGCTTGTGAAAAATACCGGAAGAGAAGGTGGGGGCTTCCTTGCTGGGGAAGGGGGGAAGGAGCTCAGTCTGGGCAACTCCATCTTCTGGGGAGGACAATGAGTAGAGGAGCTCCATCCTAGTTTGTTGTTTTAGCAATAAATCTGAAATAATTAACAGCCAGAGTCATCTCGCATTTGTGGGAGAGACCAAACCATAACACCAGCCCTGATTGGGAGGTTTTAAAGGGTTTATTAATTCAACATAGTGCCTACAAAAATTATCATGTTCTTGTTTGGAGTGGAGCTTGCCTTTGAATTCAGTAGCTTCCTGTAATGATTTTCTATGCATCTTTCCACATCTACAAGCTTTGTACAGGATGAGTCTTTTAAAAGAGGCCCTGTGGAACATGTGTACTCTGTATCCATGGGACTTATTTTAAAGGACTCACCCTGTATAAAATCCTGAGTGTCAGGCACACAGATTATAAAGCTGAAAAGATGCTTTCCCAGTAATTGAATGTGGCAAGCGTACCTAGGACAAAGGATATACATAAAGTATATTTTATGAAGTGCCATTGTGCCTTGCTAAAAATCATATTTTCTGTGTCTCTTACTCACTTTAATGCTGATGTTTGCAACATCTTTAGAAGTGTTTACAGTATGCATACTGTGTTCTGTGTATCTGATGTTCTGTGTATCAAGGCAACAAGATAAGATGTTTTGCACAGGATGTTACAGGATGTTCTATTTGGACGCCTTTCCAGCAGTGTCTGATAAGAGAAAGGGATGTTTGCTTTACTTAGGCAGAACACTGTATCCAGGAAGTGCCTTATATGGAAAGGGAAAGGGAAATGTCTTATATGGATATATAACTGAAATGCTTAGTTCCTGGAAAGAAAAGGGGAAGTAACCAGATATGGACAAAGGTAGGCTTCTTGTGCGACAGCCGGCAGAGAGAGCGCTTCACTTCTCCTCAAATTGGGACTGAAATTCGGACTCTGTGAGTACAAAAGAATCCTAAAAAGTCTTTTTCTGAAATTTGGCATTTTTCTTTTAATTTCTTTTCTTTTTCTTTTTTAGTATTCTTTTTATCATTTTTTATTTTTTTTATTGCTGTTCCAATTCTTGGTAAGACAGGAGCTATTCCAAGATTATAACTGTATTAGTGTTGTAGGACCTTTCTGTGCTCTTGAGTGCAGGATCATGAACACAAAGAGGCAAACACCATGCAGGATACAGCAGGTTTATTTTGGATCGCATATGCAAAGCAAAAGGTGCAGGGCAATAATTCGCCAAACTGCACACCTAGAAACTGGTGTGCACATTCTTTTATACATGACTGTAGGAATTCAAAACTTAATTCATAATTAGATCACATGTTTTACGAGAATTCACGTGTTTTCTGGGAAATCGAAACCTTCAGCCTCCCGGAGCCCACCCTCCTGTCTGAGAATGTGAAGGGGGTTTCCTGGCAAGCCTCCTACAAGTTGGCAACACAAAAATCATCTTATGTGTGTCTGGCTTATAGCACAAAGATCCACTATCCTTTGTTCAAGGTTCAGTGCTTAGGTCTATTTATTTGCACCTGTGCTTACCAATCAGCAAGAAAGTAAGAAAGCATGACTTTGGTTAATTAGCAAGAAACTTATTGCATCAGGCAAGGAATACAAAAGCATAAAAGCAATATAGCAATAATAGCAATGAGCCTACTAACATTATGAAAATACCCTAACAAACTTCAATGGAATATCTAGCTGGATACTTAAAATATGATTACTGAATATAAGGTTAACTTAAAATATGAAGCTTAATATATTGGGAAAGACACTCCAGCAAAGAAACCTCTCCCATTTTCTTGTCTTGCAGACTGGGTGTTCAGGCTATTTTTGACTCATAAGACTTAAGCTGCATTGTTCCCTCGCTCGCCGCCTCTCCAAGGGTATTGCGATAAGGAAGCGTCTGTATCCCAGCCAAGGCTAAGAGGCCTTTTGCTCTGGACATAAGGAATGCTTTTCTTCACAGAGGCTTGTAGAAGCAGTAATACACAAATATATATGTGAATATAGGGATACACAGCTCTGTAAACAGGCTAAAGAAGAGCATTAAGAAAGCATTTCACAACAGAGAATTGTCCCCCTTCAGTGTTGCACCTTTTTTTTAGATATTGCACAAAATCATTACATTCCTTTATGAATTTTTCCTTCGGATTGTCTTTTATTTTCTCTGAAAGATATGCCAGCTCTATAAATTCTAGCGTTTTGTTAATCCAGTCCTTTTTACTGGGTACTATTGCACTTTTCCACTTTGATCTTCCACTTTGATCCTATTAAAATTTTCAAAAAATGGGCTGAAAAAGTTGGTTTATACTCAAGTATGTACGGTACTGCAAACAATCAAGTAGTGGCTTTATGCCCATGAAAAACAGCATTTCTCTCCTCGCACTCTGAGACCCTGTTCCCCGGAGGCCCTAGGCATAACTACTTCTTATGGATTTTGTGCCAATTACCTAAAAGACCTACTACTTCCTTCCCAGCGAAGAGCTTTGATGCTAGCAAGACTAACTGCTTTCCCCTCTGCAGTGACCACAGGTAGATACTTCCAATTCCTTATCAAGCCTGCCTGTGTGCCTGTGATCAGGGAGTCCCAGATTCACTGGACCATATTCTTTTGGACTGCCCTTTGCACAGCAGGCTCCACAAACAGATGCTGAGCAGGATATTGGACCCATGGCTCCCAGAGAATGCCAATTGAGGTTCCTCCTAACGGATAGGGACAAGGATGTTACTGCCCCAGTGGCTTCCTTTTTAACCTCCATCTTACCCGAAAGGGTTCTTAATGAATCATCCCTCTAGGGAATAGAGAGGGTGAAGCAGAACAATCGAGTACCTTGTGATCCTCGACAACCTCACTCTTGTCCCTTTTAAATTTATCCCAGTGTTTTGAAATGTTTAACTCATACTGTCAATAAAGGTATTTGTATTTGTAGAGGGATACATTGGTAGGATGACCCATTGATAAGTTATCACATACATTCTGGACCTCACCTCCTTGACAGCCGTCAGTTTCATGCATTTTAACCACAGGTAATGACCAAGGATAATTCTGTGAATATCCAGCTTGTAGCAAAGGGCCCAAACTACAAAAGAAACTGAGGATTGAAAGGTTGTGCAGGCCACCAAGCATCCCATAGGCATGGCCTTGATGAAGTACCACTGGCCCTTGAAATTGAAGCCCAACCAGCAGAAATCCTTGGGGTGAATGGATAGCAGGTAGGGTGAATGGGTAGCAGGTGCCATGCTGATTCAATGTCAGGCTTCCCCAGCAGAGCTCTGGCAGCATGGCATCGTTTATTGAGCCACTTTTTGGCTAGGAGAGGTTGTGGATCAGGTGGAACTCCCCTGGAACCTTCATGAGCATGGTCCCCGAAGAGGGATGTGTGTGAGCCTGGGATTGAGGGCACATCCAAGGGACCTGTAATTTGGCCAGCAGACATCTTCTGGCTGGTTTTCTTTCTAGCAGCTTCAGGGAGCTCTCGAATGGATTTCTGGCTGGCCAAGGAACCAGCCACAGGGGTGGTAGATACTAAAGCCCATAGCCAAGCCCTCCTATATGAAGCTGGCTTCCTGTGAGTTGGGGTATAGGGCAATGAGAGTTTTCCAATGGGAAAGTTTAATCAGAATCGGGGCTAGAGTAAAGCATTTTTCATTTTGGGGCAGCGGTGTTGGCAACTGAGGAGGGGTTACCCACTCCCTTTCATGGAGCTAAGGAGTTGTAGCCCGAAGCCCCATGAAAGGGTAACCGGAGTCTTTTGCAGGAGATTTGAGGATGCGGAGCAAGGCACCTTTCACACCCATGTGTGTATTTGCATAAGGTGTGGTTGCAAGACCCCTGAATGAACTCCCAGCCCCCCTCCTGAAGGGGTCGTGTTTTAGCAGGAAATTTACTATATATTTTTTTGCATTCTCAGTTTTCTTCTCAGTGCTGAGGTTCACCATCAATTGCCACATGCTATTGTTCATGAGATCGCACAAGTGCACCAATTATTCAAAGCTTGTTTATGGAACTCTGGAACTCTGGATTGTATTGTTTGACAATTTGTATGGATTTAATACTTCCTTAATAAAAATTATTTAAAAAAACAAAAACAAAGCTTGTTTATGGAATTCCTTGTCCCGCCATTGCCTTGGCCTTGAGAATGAGACTGAGGTAGTTGGCAAGATGCCAGGCTCTCTTAAGATAATCTAGCAGCTACCACACCCAAAAAGATATCAAAACCCTCCGGACAGTGAGAAAAAAATTGTTCAGCAGGTGAGTTCTTATTGCTCTTGCTTGAACCAGATTGTTTGGCTTCTCTTTTCCCTGGTTCCTCCTCAGGGGGGAGTAGGGAGAAAAAAACAACAAAATCCCCCTTAAGAATTTTGTTGGTGGCTTTTTTGGAACCTGGGGGGTCATCTGCACCAGTATGTGTTCCCTTTGATGTCGTCCTCGAGGACTGCCCCCAGACCTCAAACTTGACCCCATCTTTCCTGCATTGTTTCTCAAGATGCAAATCTGAGGTGCAATGTATGGCTATTAGTCCAGGGCCTTAATAGTGGTACTCACCCTATGGATGCTCTTGCCCAGGAAAACCTGCCTCCCCAGTTGCCTGTGTCTGAATGCTGAAGGACTTTATAAGTAGTGTTCTTAACAGCTCAGTATAATCTCTATAGAAATGGCGGTTGCAATGTTAAAATTCATTTATTTAATCTCTTTCTATACTTAATCACCAAAGATTCTAAGTGGTGAATGTGTGGCATTAAAGTAGAAATGCTGTATGGTTATTTGTGGTTATTTACAACTTACAAAAATCTAATTAATGCATGATGGGGTACTTTTGAGCCCATGGAGCAGGCATAGGCAAACTCAGCCCTCCAGATGTTTTGGGACTAAAACTCCCATCGTCCTGACCACTAGTCCTGTTAGTTAGGGATAATGGGAGTTGTAGTCCCAAAACATCTGGAGGGCCGAGTTTACCTATGCCTGCCATAGAGTATGCTACCCAGCCAGGTTTGCTTACCTTGGAAAGAAATGGGTTATCAACCCTCTTGTTCCCCTCCGTCTACCTCAAGAAGTTGTTCTAGCTCAACTGCATTGCTCTGACCAGCCACTCTTGAGTTCCCATCGGAACATTTACCACTTTGTCACTAAGTTTTTAAGCTCTATTTCACTGCCTGTGCAACTTTTCTGACTGATATAGGGAAATGCACATGAGCATGACCTTTGGGGAGTTTAAGTAAACCATTTTTGTAAACCATTTTTGACTTACCAAGCGTATAATCTTGGAAGTGGGGCTTTTTGGAACGCACATGGAAGAGCATATTTTAAAGGTCAAAGAAGCTATATTTCCACACTTTGCTGGGAACTTCAAATCATTGAAATTTACTGAATTAAAA
Source organism: Lacerta viridis (assembly GCA_900245905.1). Lineage (NCBI taxonomy): Eukaryota > Metazoa > Chordata > Lepidosauria > Squamata > Lacertidae > Lacerta > Lacerta viridis. Next base: position 97,666 of record OFHU01004222.1, read on the forward strand.
AAGGATTCAAAAAACTCATTTTTGTTGGGTATGGTAGGAGAGGATTGAAAAAGAAGTATCTACGCAACAACACCTGTGGTCACATAGATGAATGCAGAGCTATATGGGAAAGCAGTCGGCAAACAGGAAGTAGCATATGAAAAAGAATGGGGAAAATTTTTATTATATTTGAATAGAATATGTGGAATCTGAAATAGTAAAGCTCTTGATTTTAACACTTTATTGAATTGGAAATATATAAAAACATGGAGAAGGAAAAGAAAATAGTAAGGTAGAACTGGGAAGGAAGTAGTAGGTCTTTTAGGTAATTGGCACAAAACCCAGAAGAAGTAGTTATGCCTAGGGCCTCTGGGGAACAGGGTCTCACAGTGCGAGGAGACAAATGGTGTTTTTCATGGGCATAATCACCGCTCCCCAAATCAAATGGTGGGCGACATTTGCGTGGTCGCGCGCAGCCCCCTGAATTCCTGGGCGACACCTGGTAGTTCGGCTGGCTGCGCCCTTCCCCAGAAGGGATACCTGAGGTCTCCGCCTACCCAGTTAACCGTCCAATCCCACTTGGGGGAGGCATTGCCAAGGGATTGGCCAGGTAAGGGGAGGGGAGTACCCAGCTCACACAATAGAGTGTGTAGCTTACCTGAGAAGCAGCAGTTGGCTCCAGACCTTCTCCCACCCTCCACTCCCTCAATTAATGCTTACTTGGCAGGTTAACCTCTTTTCCACAGGCACACAGGCACGCAGGAGCTGCTATGCCAAGGGTTGGCATGTGTTGAAGGGCTGGAAAGGAATTTCCCTGCACTGGCAGGTTTTGCCTTTCCCATAGCAAAACGTCACAACTTTGGCGGTTTCAGGCCTTGGGCGGAATCCTTTAGTCATCTTCCTAAATGGGGTGTGTGTGGGGTGGTGACTCCATGCCCCCAGTGTGGTGGTGATAACAGGGTTCCCCATTAAAGGGGTATTGGGGGGAGGCATTGTCCATACGCCGAGAGGTTGTCATTGCTCTCCCCCACCAGTGGCGGCAAAACGGGGGGCGGGCTCTCTGCTTGAACATATGTTCTCCAGAGCTAGCCCAATCCCCACACATTCTGGATAACCCTGACGTTTCCCAGATCCCTGGCTGGGGGCTGGGAAGGATAAACGCCCAATGCCTGAGCCAAGGTCTCCCTACATCTGAATCTTAATAAAGTTGTGGCCAATTTTAATCCCATAGCACGTTGTCTTGTGTCATTATTCCGCTCGGGGGTCGCTTTGGGGGACTCAGCCTGTCCACGCAAGGCAACTACTTGATTGTTTGGAGCATGTAGCTGTCATCACATACTTCGAGGCTCTCCAGAGAAATACCCAAACTACGTATTTTGTCCTGAATTGCTTTATACCAGGCATGGGCAAACTCAGTCCTCCATTTGTTTTGGGACTACAATTCCCATCATCCCTGACCACTGGTCCTGTTAGCTAGGGATGATGATGGGAATTGTAGTCCCAAAACATCTGGAGGGCCGACTCTGCCCATGCCTGCTCTATACCATCTAGATGGATTACGGTCTTCAAGCATAGGGGTTGAAAAGGAATTTGATGTTGTTCTGTAATGTACTTTCAGCCAGGCCTTGATTTTAATGAGCCATGTGTTGGTCAGCAAACGTTTTCAGCAGGGGGCATGTCCACCCCCTCTCAGACCTTGTGGGGGGGCCAGACTATATTTTGAAGGGAAAAAATGAATGAATTCCTATGCCCCACAAATAACCCAGGGTACATTCTACTCATGTAAAAACACCTGGCAGGCCCCACAAATAACCCAGAGGTGCATTTTAAATAAAAAGGCACATTCTACTCGTGTAAAAACACACTGATTCCTGGACTGTCTGCAGGCCAGTTTTAGAAGGCAATATGCCCGTATCTGGCCTCCAAGCCTTAGTTTGCCTACCTATGTTCTAGAGCTCTTGTTGTTAGCAACTCTTGTGCCCTCTAGTAATTCCAGAGGAAACAAGACAAATGTAAAAGCTACAAGTGTCCCTTTGTGGTGAGTCTATTCATTGTATTAGCAGGTTGGGCTGTTCTAACTCCTGGCTAGCGATTCCAGAAGCTAATATTCAATCTCTCTCTCTCTCTCTGCCTTTCAGTCACAGTACTTTCAATGATGACCATAGCTTGCAGTGTTTGCTGTGCCCACTGCTGTAATGGAACACCTGTGCACAAGGCCAGGAGGATCCAAGTTCAGCCAGCAGAATACGTATGAGAAAGAAATGTGGGACTGAAGAGCTTTAAAATAGCGGCGGAGAGGGAGAAAGGAGATAGGTTTTATGCCATGATCACTGTAGGGCACTGATGAACTGATGGAGTTCAGTATTTCTCTCTCTGCCCCTTTGCAGACATTTTACCATCACGACGAAGATAACTGCATCATGGCTTGCCAGTGAGTTATTCCATAAAAGTGCAAAAATGCCACAAGCAAGTTAGCCAGGATTAAGACTGTTTATCCTTCTCTACCTGGAGGAGTTCCAGGAAGACGTTGAATACAAGCAGTTTCCACTGAACTTCGAGCCACGTGCAATGGCTCAGCAGAACAAACAACAACATAAGCAAGTGTTTCCTCCTCACTGTCCAACTGTCTGCAGCCAAGAATACAAGCACAACAATACAAACAATTTCATCCTTTCACAGAAGATGGCTCATTGTCTGTTTGCTCTCTTTGGCACATAAAACCAATCTCAACACCCAAGATCTAAGGGACAGTGGACCAGCCCCCTGCTGAAAAAGTTTGCTGACCCCTGTTCTAAACCTCCACTGCCTTGCAGCCAAACTCATTCATGAGAAAGTCACTGGGACCGTGAGGTTAACCTGAAGGAGCGCCTCCACCCCTATCATTCAGCCCAGACACTGAGGTCCAGCACCGAGGGCCTTCTGGCGGTTCCCTCACTGCGAGTGCCTTCTCGGCAGTGGCACCTGCCCTGTGGAACGCCCTCCCATTAGATGTCAAAGAGAACAACAACTGCCAGACTTTTAGAAGACATCTGTTTAGGAAAGCTTTTAATGTTTGGTGGATTATTGTAATGTAATATTTTGTTGGGAGCCACCCAGAGTGGCTGGGGAAGCCCAGCCAGATGGGCGGGGTATAAATAAATAAATAATAATTATTATTATTATTATTATTATTATTATTATTATTATTATTATTATTTAATATCATGAGCCTGTCTTAAACTCAGTGTACTTTGGGGATCCACCAAAGGTATTAATTTGTTTACTGCAACTATAAGCCAAATGCCACATCAAACAAGTTTTTTAGTGGTACATCTGTATGGTATGAGAGAAATGCTTACTATGTAGGGCATTACATTGCAATAGATAAATATTTTACTAGACTTCTACTCTGTAAAATTAAAATTATAATGCAATAAAATACATTGCATATATAAAGAAATAAAAGAAGCAATAAACTACAATTACCGGTAATAAATCACTGAGCGCCCTACCATGGCACATAGCAGTTGCTGTAACGGGTAGCAAAATGATGGAGTGCTCCAGCAAGACCTTCAGCAATTCTCAAGTGGTCCGTGGGAAGAAAAGTATCAGAACCACTGGTTTAGAAGTTCAGAAAAGAGAAACAACAGACTTCCTTGGTTCATTTGGAGAACTGACATGTTTCTTCAGAATCTGCTACACGGCTTGTGCTGGTTTGGGCCAAATGCATCTCATCAGGAAGTCAAGAACAGAGGCTGGCAAGTAAGAGATAGGAACATAAAAGAGTTTTGCATCCCACCCTGGACAGTAGCAGATGCGAGGGGAGCAAGACGTCAGGGCATGCTCCATAGAGTCAGTGACCTGTTGAAAGTTGCTGCTGCCGGTGAAGTGGCAGAATTTTAATAAATAGAGACCTGTGTGTAGGATATAGGAAACAAAGGAAAAGTTAGTGATGCAAAGATATATATGTATTTATTTCTGCATTTATTTATTTGATTTGTATGCTGCACTATACCTGCACAAGAGATTACCTAAATATTTTGGGTTCTGAAGGGATATGTTAGCTTCTGGATTTCTCTGCCTAGGAGCTCTAAATCTAAGGAGGGGCATCGGGAACATTTTCTGTTGCTTTAAGACGGAACCTTTTGCAACAGGAGACTAGACAGTGTCAATCTGTATTTCAGGCAGTAGGTGGAGCTCAATGGTTGTATCTAGGTGAGGGGTGCCATGCGCCGGGTTCAGGCGTGGGCGACCCAGGCTCTGTCTCGGCCAGGCTGGGTTTAGGTTTGATGAGGCCCTAAGCTACTGAAGGTAATGGGGCCCTTTATATGTCTAGCTGTCCTTTGTCAACAACAAATTGTCAGTGTTTTTTGTGTGTTGAATGGTCATTTATGGACCTAATAGGTATCTGAAGGCATTTGCACATAACAAAATAAGTATTTTATCGAAGTATTTTATTTTGTTTGTTTTTTTATCTTATATTTTGGAAATGTACATCCAGGTTTTTTTTCCTTTAAATTTTTTTGGGGGTACCAAAGAGAGTGGGACCCTAAGCTATAGCTTGTTTAGCTTATACGTAAATGCGGGACTGGTCTCAGGCTCCTCTTCCCCTCTGCACTTTTTAAAAAAGCATAAACTGGTCTCCTTTCTTAGAGTTGCCTCCCGGGATCAAGTGGGTAGCGGACACTGTTTTGGTGTGAGTGTCTGCAACAGTGGAGGAAGCTGCTTGGGCACCTGAGGCAGCACTCCCAGGGGCAGGGCGAGCCGCCCACAGAGGCGGGCCAAACCACTTATAGGGGCAGGAAGGGGGTCTCCGGAATCTGCCTGATTCCTCCCACTCAGATGCCCTAACGTTAGGGGCAGAGTGGAGCCTGCTGGCGCCCAAGCCACAGCATCACTCCCGCGGTGAGTGCCTCCCAGCATTTTGTCAAAACCCCCCCCCAGTGGTGACACCCAGGGCGTACCACACCCACAACACCCCCTTCCTCCGCCCCTGGGTGTCTGTGCATTATAATAGTAGTGTGGTTATGAAGCTGAAAGCCTAGAGGGGAGAGTGTCTTGGGATAAGATTTTAGAGGGGAAGGGGTTGAATTAGATCTGTTAGAAAACAATATGAAATTATTGACGAAAATGGATAAATTGCTCTTGGAATGGTATAAAAAAGATGAACAGGTTAAATCAGTAATGATACACTGGGCAAGGGATTTGGGCCATAATATTCAGGTTTCAGATTGGGAAAGGCTATGGAAAACAGATTTTAAATTCACAGCATGTTGTATGCTGAAATAAAATTATATGAAAATCATGTACCGGTGGTATTTGACTCCTAGCAAAAATGTGAGCTGGAAATGTAAAGAAAAAGAAGGTACCTTTTAAATGTGGTGGTCATGTATAAAGTTGAAAAAAAATGTTTAAAATGTTTACCAGTAACTTTTGTAAAAATAAAAAAAAAACCAGAAACTTTTCTATTAGGAATTGTAGGCACTGATATTTTAAAGCAGGCATAGGAAAACTCGGCCGTCCAGATGTTTTGAGACTACAATTCCCATCATCCCTGGCCACCGGTCCTGTTAGCTAGGAATGGTGGGGGTTGTAGTCCCAAAACATCTGGAGGGCTGAGTTTGCCTATGCCTGTTCTAAAGGAGCAGAAAAGTATCTTTATGTATGCAACAACAACTGCACGGATGTTGCTAGCCCAGAGATGGAAAGAAGACAAGGTCCTGACCAGAGAGGAATGGCAAACAAATCTGATGGACTATGCCGAAATGGCAAAACGGACTGGAAAGTTCAGAAACCAAGAAACCAAAAACTTTGAGAAAGAATGGGGGAAATGTGCCATTTATTTAGGAGACAACTATAAGCAGATGAAAACATTGGCAGGAATTTAATAACACTTGTAATGTAACAATTATTATGGACAGATACAAAATATGGACTACAAAATAATATGCAGTTGAAAAAGTTGACAATAAGACCCATGGAGGGGATGGGGGAAGTCCAGAGATTCAGAAACATCTCTCAATGTGGATATGGATTTGGTATAGTAATAACTCTATGCTTGTAAAATCAAATAAAAATGATCTTGAACAAATAATAATGAACTGACAGAGGTTACTCACCTGCAGCAGTGATTAAAAGAAGGACTCCCAGCTGCACTTGTGGGCAGACAGAGGAAAGGCTTCTCCTCCTCTTTCCAATTTCCCCCTTTCTGCCTGTTGCCGTTTGTTATGCAACATCTGCTGTTGCTGAAGTCGGAGTCATACAACCAACTGCCAATAGCTCCTTCCTCACCGGATCAAACTTATTGCTGGCTGCTTGAGGTGGCGGCATTTAAGGTGCTGTTTTTGGCTAATTGGCAGGTCTGCTAGTAAAGGACGCACACAATTTCTTTCTTTCTTTCTTTCTTTCTTTCTTTCTTTGTTTCTTGTTTTTTTAATATATATTTTATTGGTTTTTTCACATATTTTCCAAACATAACATCCCATCTTATACAACATAAAAAAACCTTCGGCTATAACAGCCTGAGACTTCCGTCAACCTCGAGTAATGGTTTTCTAACTTGCTTTCTGATTTTGCATTTTATTTTAATAGTTATTGCTTTAAAATCCATATCCTAAATAAATTCCTTCTTAGTCCTCTTTCGGAATAATTCATATGGTTCTCCAAACAAAACTTCTTGCAACCCTACATGGACACACACAATTTCTTTCATTTGTTACGGAAATTACAGGAGGGGTCACCTAAGCAAAGTGTCCTCCCGAGTAAAGTCATTGGGGTACAAAGTGCTGCCCTTAAGGGAACCCATCTCTCTGCCATGATCCAGTAGGCGAGACGACTTCCGGCGAGACGCCATGCTGGGCGGTCGTGGGTCGTTTCGGTAGCGAGACGACCCAGGCCAGCCCGGGGGTAGGAGCCCCGCTACCGCACAGCGGGGCTCCGATAAGCCGCGGGAAGAGCGTCCCGCGGCTTGGGCTCTCCAGCGAGCCCGCTATGGCGCTGGGCTCTTCTCCCGATCTCCTTGTAAAAGGGGAAAGGGAGTGAAGGGTCCCCAGCGCCGGGCTGTGGAGGCAATGCCCCAACCGGGCGGCGATGCGGCGGCTGCCGCCTGCATGAGCGCGTCGTTCTACCTGATTAGGAAAAAAATGAAGAAACACGGAGGCCGTGAGTACGGGATTAATCGGATTTAAATTTGACAATTGGCACTCCGGGAGGGACGTTAAAAAGGAAGCCCGTTCCTCCCCTTTGTTAAACGGAGAAAATAACATTGTTTCCGATGGTGACTGCTGCTGCAGTACTGGATATAAAGTTTCGATGGAGTTTTTCTCTGACAAGTGAGACTGATTGAATTCCCTTAAGGGGAACTAAATTGATGGAAATATTTCTTCTTGAAGTTGCTGGAATGTAATCTTTTCACCCTGACTCTGGGGAAAATGGCGGCGGAAACTTATGGCTTAAGATGGAAAAATACTGAAACTTGATACCCTATGCCTGCTTCCACTATGATTGGTTTCGTTTTTAAACTGGCTTTGGACTCAGAATTGACTCATGAACAAAGGATTATTTTTTTGAAGTTAGAATTGCTAAATCAGAAATTAATTTTGCTGAACCAGGATGTTGAGGAGAAGTTATATTCCACAGGAAAGACTTACGAGACTTTGGTTAATTTGGAAGGAAACCTTGGCAGAGAACTTGAGGGAATTTTTGAGAAACAAAGTACAATGACTATGCAACTCCGAGACGAAGGAAAATCCTGTTGGGGTGAGAGACCCAGGATTAGAAAACAATTTATATCCAATTTCTGGGGTGAGAGCCCAGGAATGATGGGGAGAAGATTTGTGAATCTACAATTAGAAGAGGACCGGAATTTTGAAACGGAGATGCTGGAAGGTGATGATCTGTGTACCCTGAAGTACCCTGCAAGGACATTTTTGGACTATGTCTGGACCTGTGGATTTATGGAAAGACAAAGAGAGGACATTCTGGACATTGTTGTTGGAGAGAGATGGAGAAATGTCTGGGGGGAGACCCCGAGATGGCGAAGGGAAATGGTTAGAAAAGGGATAGGGTGAGAATATTTAAAATATAACTGGGATGGCTCACCATGGTACCCTGAAGTCAGTGTGTTAAGATTTTAAGAATTTGAACAAGTGAAGAGATATGTGAATGTCTAATTAGCAGCAGTTTAAGTGATATAAGAAATAAGAGTTGAGTTAAGAAGTAATAGGATGTATTTTGAAGTAAAAGTAAAGATTAAGAAGTTTGTTTAGATTTATTGGATGATTTGAATTTTAGAAGTTATTAAAATAAATTAGAATTGGAACCAAAGGAGAGAAAACGGGGGAAGTCACCCCACCTAGATTCGAACAAGAATTTTTTTTTGTTTTGTTTTATAAGCAAGAAAAAGAATTATTGGTGTTTTTGGCGGTGGTTTGTATTTGTTTTTCATTATGTTTTGAATGTTGTGTATGTGTTGTGTTATGTGTTTTGTTGTTCTTTGTTTTGGAAAAAACCAATAAAATCTTTATAAAAAAAAAAAAAAATGATCCAGTAGGCGAGAGACCACGTACACAGGGAAAGGCCTCAGCAGGTAATCTCTGGGTGCTTCAGGAAGCCACTGGGCTGGGCTAATATCCCTCAACCGGAATCCCATTGTTCTCTCCCAGATAAGTGCTCAAGTTATCCTTGCCAATACTTAACACCCATTCACATTTTGTTGTTGTTGTTCAGTCGTTCAGTTGTGTCCGACTCTTCGTGACCCCATGGAACCAGAGCACGCCAGGCATGCCTATCTTTCACTGCCTCCCGCAGTTTGGCCAAACTCATGCCAGTCGCTTCGAGAACACTGTCCAACCATCTCGTCCTCGGTCGCCCCCTTCTCCTTGTGCCCTCCATCTTCCCCAACATCAGGGTCTTTTCCAGGGAGTCTTCTCTTCTCATGAGGTGGCCAAAGTACTGGAGCCTCAACTTCAGGATCTGCCCTTCCAGTGAGCACTCAGGGCTGATTTCTTTAAGGATGGATAAGTTTGATCTTTTTGCAGTCCATGGGACTCTCAAGAGTCTCCTCCAGCACCATAATTCAAAAGCATCAATTCTTCGGCGATCAGTCTTCTTTATGGTCCAGCTCTCACTTCCATACATTACTACTGGGAAAACCATAGCTTTAACTATACGGACCTTTGTCGGCAAGGTGATGTCTCTGCTTTTTAAGATGCTGTCTAGGTTTGTCATTGCTTTCCTCCCAAGAAGCAGGCGTCTTTTAATTTCGTGACTGCTGTCACCATCTGCAGTGATCATGGAGCCCAAGAAAGTAAAATCTCTCACTGCCTCCATTTCTTCCCCTTCTATTTGCCAGGAGGTGATGGGACCAGTGGCCATGATCTTAGTTTTTTTTATGTTGAGCTTCAGACCATATTTTGCGCTCTCCTCTTTCACCCTCATTAAAAGGTTCTTTAATTCCTCCTCACTTTCTGCCATCAAGGTTGTGTCATCAGCATATCTGAGGTTGTTGATATTTCTTCCGGCAATCTTAATTCCGGCTTGGGATTCATCCAGTCCAGCCTTTTGCATGATGAATTCTGCATATAAGTTAAATAAGCAGGGAGACAATATACAGCCTTGTCGTACTCCTTTCCCAATTTTGAACCAATCAGTTGTTCCATATCCAGTTCTAACTGTAGCTTCTTGTCCCACATAGAGATTTCTCAGGAGACAAATGAGGTGATCCGGCACTCCCATTTCTTTAAGAACTTGCCATAGTTTGCTGTGGTCGACACAGTCAAATGCTTTTGCGTAGTCAATGAAGCAGAAGTAGATGTTTTTCTGGAACTCTCTAGCTTTCTCCATAATCCAGCGCATGTTTGCAATTTGGTCTCTGGTTCCTCTGCCCCTTCGAAATCCAGCTTGCACTTCTGGGAGTTCTCGGTCCACATACTGCTTAAGCCTGCCTTGTAGAATTTTAAGCATAACCTTGCTAGCGTGTGAAATGAGCGCAATTGTGCGGTAGTTGGAGCATTCTTTGGCACTGCCCTTCTTTGGGATTGGGATGTAGACTGATCTTCTCCAGTCCTCTGGCCACTGCTGAGTTTTCCAAACTTGCTGGCATATTGAGTGTAGCACCTTAACAGCATCATCCTTTAAAATTTTAAATAATTCAGCTGGAATATCATCACTTCCACTGGCCTTGTTATTAGCAGTGCTTTCTAAGGCCCATTTGACTTCACTCTCCAGGATGTCTGGCTCAAGGTCAGCAACCACACTACCTAGGGTGTACGAGACCTCCATATCTTTCTGGTATAATTCCTCTGTGTATTCTTGCCACCTCTTCTTGATGTCTTCTGCTTCTGTTAGGTCCTTCCCACTTTTGTCCTTTATTATGGTAATCTTTGGACGAAATGTTCCTTTCATATCTCCAATTTTCTTGAACAGATCTCTGGTTTTTCCCATTCTGTTGTTTTCCTCTATTTCTTTGCATTGCTCGTTTAAGAAGGCCCTCTTGTCTCTCCTTGCTATTTTTTGGAAATCTGCATTCAGTTTCCTGTATCTTTCACTATCTCCCTCGCATTTTGCTTGCCTTCTCTCCCCCGCTATTTGTAAGGCCTCATTGGACAGCCACTTTGCTTTCTTGCATTTCCTTTTCATTGGGATGGTTTTCGTTGCTGCCTCCTGTATAATGTTACGAGCCTCCATCCATAGTTCTTCAGGCACTCTATCCACCAAATCTAAATCCTTAAACCTGTTCCTCACTTCCACTGTGTATTCATAAGGGATTTGATTTAGATTGTATCTTACTGGCCCAGTGGTTTTTCCTACTTTCTTCAGTTTAAGCTGGAATTTTGCTATAAGAAGCTGATGGTCTGAGCCACAGTCAGCTCCAGGTCTTGTTTTTGCTGACTGTATAGAGCTTCTCCATCTTTGGCTGCAGAGAATATAATCAATCTGATTTCGATGCTGCCCATCTGGTGATGTCCATGTGTAGAGTCGTCTCTTGTGTTGTTGGAAAAGAGTGTTTGTGATGACCAGCTTGTTCTCTTGACAGAACTCTATTAGCCTTTGCCCTGCTTCATTTTGATCTCCAAGGCCAAACTTGCCAGTTGTTCCTTTTATCTCTTGACTCCCTACTTTAGCATTCCAATCCCCTATAATGAGAAGAACATCCTTCTTTGGTGTCATTTCTATAAGGTGTTGTAAGTCTTCATAGAATTGGTCAATTTCAGTTTCTTCAGCACCGGTAGTTGGTGCATAAACTTGGATTACTGTGATGTTAAAAGGTCTGCCTTGGATTCGTATCGAGATCATTCTATCATTTTTGAGATTGCATCCCAGTACAGCTTTCGCCACTCTTTTGTTGACTATGAGGGCCACTCCATTTCTTTTACAGGATTCTTGCCCACAGTAGTAGATATGATAGTCATCCGAACTGAATTCGCCCATTCCCGTCCATTTTAGTTCACTGATGCCCAGGATGTCAATGTTTATTCTTGCCATCTCATTTTTGACCACATCCAGCTTACCAAGGTTCATGGTTCTTACATTCCAGGTTCCTATGCAATATTTTTCTTTACAGCATTGGACTTTCCTTTCGCTTCCAGGCATATCCGCAACTGAGCGACCTTTCGGCTTTGGCCCAGCCGCTTCATCAGCTCTGAATCTACTTGTACTTGTCCTCCGCTCTTCCTCAGTAGCATGTTGGACGCCTTCCGACCTGAGGGGCTCATCTTCCAGCGTCATAACTTTTATATGCCTGTTGTCTTTGTCCATGGAGTTTTCTTGGCAGGGATACTGGAGTGGCTTGCCAGTTCCTTCTCCAGGTGGATCACATTTAGTCTAAACTCTCCGCTATGACCTGTCCATCTTGGGTGGCCCTGCATGGCATAGCTCATAGCTTCCCTGAGTTATTCAAGCCCCTTCGCCACGACAAGGCAGTGATCCATGTAATTGGAACTAAGTCACCTTAGTTCCTGTAACTGGAACTAAGTCACCCTGTTAGACTCATAATCGGAAGTTTAATGAAGTTTGATGGCTCCCATTTTAAAAATCCCTTTTTAAATGCACAAGTTATAATCACTGTGCAGAGGCTGCACCAAATATTTGCCACAACCGTATATGAAACCACCAAGGATAAGCTGCAGCCAGTCTAGAGAAATTTCCAGGACGCAGGAAATACTTGGGAACGTGCAACACAAGTGAACATCCCGGGTCGGTTTGATGCAGGCACACCAATGAAGGAAAAGTGGAAAACCCAGCCAGCGCTTCACATTTGCCCAGGGCTATCTCCCTGATATTGCTCTGTTTTCCCCATATGTTAATCTTGTTTATCCTATATGTTAATCATGTAGAACCCTCCCCTTTCGAGATGTAGTGATGATGTTTTAGTGATGTAGTAATGACATTTCCAAACTGTATTCTGGGATGTGGTAGGAGTTTTTAAAAGTTCTTGTAATGCAAATCTTATCTCCGAATTGGGGGGGGGGCACCTAAACAAGGCCTCCTCAACACTTGAAAATTCATGGAAATTTTCTGGTTTCTCTGGGCAAATGCTTTCCTCCAAACCCACCCAGGTGACAGACTATGCAAACACCATCAAAGCATTCCTGACAGATGGCTGTCAAAAGACCTCCAAAGAAGGAGACTCCACCACACTCCTTGGCAGCAAATTCCACTGTCGAACAGCTCTTACTGTCAGGAAGTTCTTCCTAATGTTTAGGTGGAATCTTCTTTCTTGTAGTTTGAATCCATTGCCCCGTGTCCGCTTCTCTGGAGCAGCAGAAAACAACCTTTCTCCCTCCTCTATATGACATCCTTTTATATATTTGAACATGGCTATCATATCACCCCTTAACCTTCTCTTCTCCAGGCTAAACATACCAGCTCCCTAAGCCGTTCCTCATAAGGCATCGTTTCCAGGCCTTTGACCATTTTGGTTGCCCTCCTCTGGACACGTTCCAGCTTGTCAGTATCCTTCTTGAACTGTGGTGCCCAGAACTGGACACAGTATTCCAGGTGAGGTCTGACCAGAGCGGAATACAGTGGTACTATTACTTCCCTTGATCTAGATGCTATACTCCTATTGATGCAGCCCAGAATTGCATTGGCTTTTTTAGCTGCTGCATCACACTGTTGACTCATGTCAAGTTTGTGGTCTACCAAGACTCCTAGATCCTTTTCACATGTACTGCTCTCAAGCCAGGTGTCACCCATCCTGTATTTGTGCCTTTCATTTCCCCCCCCCAAGTGTAGTACTTTTTTGCCCAAGTGAAGTTTGATCCTGTCCTCTGGGATATTAGCCACCCCTCCCCAATTTGGTGTCATCTGCAAACTTGATCAGGATGCCCTCAAGCCCATCATCCAAGTCATTGATAAAGATGTTGAATAAGACTGGGCCCAAGACAGAACCCTGTGGCACCCCACTAGTCACTTCTCTCCAGGATGAAGAGGAGCCATTGATGAGCACCCTTTGGGTTCGGTCAGTCAGCCAGTTACAAATCCACTGAATGGTAGCATTGTCTAGCCCACATTTTACCAGCTTCTTTACAAGAATATCATGGGGCACCTTGTCAAAGGCCTTGCTGAAATCAAGATAGGCTACATCCACAGCGTTCCCTTCATCTACCAGGCTTGTAATTCTGTCAAAAAATGAGATCAGGTTAGTCTGACATGACTTATTTTTCAGAAACCCATGCTGACTTTTAGTGATCACAGCGTTCCTTTCTAGGTGCTCACAGACCGTTTGCTTAATGATCTGCTCTAGAATCTTTCCTGGTATTGATGTCAGGCTGACTGGGCGGTAATTGTTTGGGTCTTCTCTTTCCCCCTTTTTGAAAATAGGGACAACATTTGCCCTCCTCCAGTCTGCTGGGACTTCGCCTGTTCTCCAGGAATTCTCAAAGATTACTGCCAGTGGTTCTGAAATCACCTCTGCCAGTTCTTTTAATACTCTTGGATGTAGTTCATCTGGCCCTGGAGACTTGAATACATCTAAACTAGCCAAGTATTCTTGTACTACCTCCTTACTTATTCTGGGCTGTGTTTCCCCTGCTGAATCATCTGCTCCATATTCTTCAGGTTGGGCATTGTTTTCTTTTTTGGAGAAGACTGAGGCAAAGAAGGCATTGAGGAGTTCTGCCCTTTCTCTGTCCCCTGTTCGCATTTCACCATCTTCTCCTCTAAGTGACCCCACTGTTTCCTTGTTCTTCCTTTTGCTACGGACATACCCATAAAAGCCCTTTTTGTTGCTTTTAACCTCTCTAGCAAGCCTGAGTTCATTCTGTGCTTTAGCTTTTCTGACTTTGTCTCTACACGTGCTGGCTATTTGTTTGAATTCCTCTCTGGTGATTTCCCCCTTTTTCCATTTTTTGTACATATCCCTTTTAAATCTTAACTCAGTTTAGATAGCCACCCTGGCTTCCTTAGGCACCTTCCATGTTTCCGTCTCATTGGTATTGCCTGAAGTTGTGCTTTTAATATCTCCCTTTTAACAAACTCCCAACCATCATGAGCTCCCTTCCCTTTTAGTATTACTGTCCATGGGATCTCACCCAGCGTTTCCCTAAGTTTTCTGAAGTCAGCTTTCTTAAAGTCTAGAATTTGAGTCTTAGTATGCTTGGTTGCTCCTTTCCGCTGTATAATAAACTCCAGAAGAGCATGATCACTCCCACCTAATGATCCTGCCACTTCTACCCCACTAACCAGGTCATCACTATTGGTTAGGACCAGATCTAAAATGGCTGATCCTCTTGTTGCTTCTCCCACTTTCTGGACAATGAAATTGTCTGCAAGGCCAGTGAGGAATCTGTTCGACCTTATGCTCTTGGCTGAGTTTGACATCCAACAAATATCAGGATAGTTGAAATCCCCCATTACTACTATCTCACTTCCTTTTGAATGCTTGGTCATCTGTTCCAGGAAAGCATCATCTGTGTCCTCAGTTTGGCTTGGGGATCTGTAGTAAACTCCCACAATGAGATCACTGTTATTTTTCTCTCCCTTAATTTTGACCCAGATACTCTCAGTTTGGCTTTGAAGTTTTAAATCCTGGATCTCTTCACAGGTATACACATCCCTGACATATAACGCCACTCCTCCTCCTTTCCTGTTTGGTCTATTTCTCTGAAATAGATTGTATCCCTCTATTACTACATTCCAATCATGAGACTCATCCCACCAGGTTTCAGTGATGCCTATTATGTCGTATTTAGTTTGCTGTACCAAGAGCTCAAGTTCATCTTGTTTATTTCCCATGCTCTGTGCATTAGTATACAGACATTGAAGACCATTGATCATTCCCCCATGTCTCTTATTTAAGGATTTTTTCCTTAAATTAGGAAAAAATCTTGTTTTTCCTATATGTTAATCATGTATAACCCTCCCCTTTCTTGATTTAGTGATGATGTTTTAGTAATGCAGTAATGATCTTTCTAAACTGTATTCTGGGATATGGTAGCAGTTTTTAAAAGTTCCTGTAAGGTTGCTCTGGGTGCACAGTTTTACAGTAACCTTATGTGCAATAAACCCTCTTTTGTCCTTTTTTGACTTCTTTTATTTAACTCCACAGAAACCAGTGGGCTTATCCCCAAGGGCCAGTTGCCTGGGCAGTTCCACACCTGGGATTTTCTATTACACATTTCAGACTTTGAAACTCCACATTCAAAATTCCATTTCCAGGACGAAAAATAATGTGAGAAACTGCATTTGGGGGGGGGGTCCTATAGTTTTGATTTGGGGTGTGTCAAATGGTGCAAAGAGCTGATTTGCCAGCAAACTGACAGAAATATCTCCAGGAGTCTCCGTAAGTTCAAATGGAAGCATATCAGTGTGTGAGGAGCAGGAAATTATGTGGCTCTTGGATATTTTTGGGGGTTTGTGTGTGTGGAATTTTATAAATGCTTTTAAATCTTTCTTGGTACGTCAGTGCTCCTGTAGACCTAGGGGACCGGCCTCCACTCCATCTCACCTGCCTAGAATGACAAGTTTGTCCCAGATCTTTGTCTGTGAAGATCCTAGTCTTGATCCACCCTAGGTTTGTCAATAGGGGTCTATTCTGCTTTTGCTTTTTTTTTTTTAGAATCCCCATAATCACCTTTCTCAAAACTGGTTCCTCTTGTATTTCTTGGCCAAACATCATAAATCATAATGGAAAATTCTTTCCAGTAGCACCTTAGAGACCAACTGAGTTTGTTCTTGGTATGAGCTTTCGTGTGCATGCACACTTCTTCTGCATGCACACGAAAGCTCATACCAAGAACAAACTCAGTTGGTCTCTAAGGTGCTACTGGAAAGAATTTTCGATTATGATTATGATTTCGATTTTGTTTTGACTATGGCAGACCAACACGGCTACCCACCTGTATCATAAATCATAGATATACCTCTAGGTAAGATACCTGACAAGTAACTGTCAGCATGCACCTTCAGCACATCTGCATTGAGAATTTATCAGTGCTTTAAATGGGATCTAACCCTAATGTTACTGCCTTTTAAAAAATCCCACTTCAAGTACCGTACTTCAGATGATAAAAGTACCAAGAGTGTCTCATAGATAAGGACCTACCTTATCTTTGTGTTGCAACTTGTTTTAATTTGTTTTCAACGTTCAGTTTTAATGCTGTAACCCATCCTAGCACCTTAGGGCGAAGGGTGGGAAATAATTAAATAGAAAATAACAACCTGCTGTGCTCGGATTGTTCAAACTCCACCTTTGCTGTTGCAAATTGACCTGATTACAGCTAATTAGAAAGAATACAGGCAGGGTGGCGAATGGTGATCCTATCTCTTACCCAGCTCCTGAGAGTCAAGGAACAAACTGCAGCCAGTAGGCCTGGTCTTTATTCAAACGACTGTTGCAACAGGACTTCCACCACAACCATATTGGAGAAGCAGGAAGAAGCCCCAAACAACAGGGTGCTCTTACTTTTATGTTTCCCCTTTTCCCCACACCTTTGGTGAAGCATCATGCATACATCACAGATACATCATACATATGTCACAAACAAGGAGGGGTTTTCTGGTAGAAACCAGTTCCTCAGGTTTGCCTCCAACTTCCCTTGCCACCCACCATACATCCATCAAGTGATACAATAGGGATATTTACAAGTTCCTTGTTTCCCCCTCAGATAATCACACTCCTTTGTCCTGACTGAGGACTTAATCCATTCCTGGGTGGTTTGCCATTGTCAAATTCAAATTCAAATTTATTTTCCCAGTGAGCCCATACACAGATACAATTATCAGTGGATTGTTGCATTTGGTAATGTGCAGGGGAGGCCCTTTGAATAGAGGTAGGAAAAAACTGTGATGAAGTGTTTTGTGGGGACATTTGCAGGAGTGATTGTGTTGAGTTTGGTAGTTTGGGTGTTTATGTATGCTGTCTGTTGGAGGGGCAACCCCCCCCCCAACCTTTACATAAATTCCTTTTGTAGTATATAAACCAGCAAATATGATGTTTCTTAAAATATCTATTTCTACCAAGAACCAGAACTGCCTTGTTAACACCATACTGAATTTATTTTTATTTTCATAAAATTTATATACCAGTTTACAAAAAGATAAAAAATTACAAGATATTAAAATATCAAAAGTTAAAATGCTAAAACAGTTTAAAAATTCACATCAACATTTCTATGCATTTGGGTAGGCTTGCCTAAGCAAGAATGTTCTTAGCAGGTGCCCAAAAGAACCCATGGTTTCTCCATTCTGCCAAGATTCAAGTTCTGCTTGTGTTTCTTCATCCATCTCACCACTGCATTCAGGCAGTGGCCCAGGGACTGCATGTCCTCTCGTGATCCAGGAGAGGAGAAAAAGAAATGTATGCTGAAGGCATCTCATCCCCCAAACTCCCAATGACAGCTCCTAGCAGTTTCATATAGATATTAAATAGCACTGGATATAAGAGAGTTCCTCTGCAGAGACCATCTGTCAGGGCAACCAAGGCTGGTTCAGTTCCATGGCAAGGTCTGAACCCAGAATGGAATGTATCTTAAGAATCCTTCAAGAATGCTTGCATCTGCCCCATCCCATTTTGTAATTGACTGATAGTTGTTCCAACCCAAGTTAAAGGAGGAAGTTAAAGATTAGATCAACCTGAACCACTGAGAAAACATTTCTCGGGACAGGATGCTACTGATAACGCTAGTGACATCACAAGACAAACCTCCATGGCATGTGAGGATACAGGGAGGGCAGTAGACCTTCTGATACTGACAGTCAAACAGGAAGTCATCATTCCAGAGCCAAAATGAGTGTCATTGAGTGTCATGTGCTCTCATCTCCCTCCAACACCCCACAAAGCCAAATCAGGACTTGCGCCTTTTGTGTGACATTACTCACACGAAACCACATCCCCCAAAAAAGTGTCTTTTGGGGCCGTGCTTTCAAGTCTTTCCTTTCTGGTCTCTCTCTCTCTCCCCCCCCCCATGTTCAGTAAAGTATTTTTGAAAAGACTGTACACATGTTTTACATATACACATACATGAAGCTACAGTGGTACCAGTGCTTTTTTTCCTGGGGGTACTCAAAACACCTCCAACCCCCCCCCCCAAATGTTAGAAGTGTGGCACTTACTGTAACAACTTTATGGTGCGTACTGGCACTCTTTTTTCCTTAAAAAAAGAAAGAAAGAAAGAAAGCGGCAGGCAATGGATCCCTGCTCTAAGCTGGGACATCAAAACACAGAGCATGGCTCCAAAAGGGGTGCACTTTTGTAGTACCTTTCTCTGTTCAGAGGAGCCCCGCTTTGCGGTAGCGGGGCTCCTACCCCCGGGGCCGGCCTGGGTCGCCTCGCTGCCGAAGCGATCCACGACCGTCCGCGATGGCGTCCTCGCCGGAAGTCGTTAAGGTCATTTTGAAGTGTGATCCTGTCCTCTGGGGTATTAGCCACCCCTCCCAATTTGGTGTCATCTGCAAACTTGATCAGGATGCCCTCCTCCAGTCTGCTGGGACTTCGCCTGTTCTCCAGGAATTCTCAAAGATTACTGCCAGTGGTTCTGAAATCACCTCTGCCAGTTCTTTTAATACTCTTGGATGTAGTTCATCTGGCCCTGGAGACTTGAATACATCTAAACTAGCCAAGTATTCTTGTACTACCTCCTTACTTATTCTGGGCTGTGTTTCCCCTGCTGAATCATCTGCTCCATATTCTTCAGGTTGGGCATTGTTTTCTTTTTTGGAGAAGACTGAGGCAAAGAAGGCATTGAGGAGTTCTGCCCTTTCTCTGTCCCCTGTTCGCATTTCACCATCTTCTCCTCTAAGTGACCCCACTGTTTCCTTGTTCTTCCTTTTGCTACGGACATACCCATAAAAGCCCTTTTTGTTGTTTTAACCTCTCTAGCAAGCCTGAGTTCAGGCTACTGAGCTTTCTCAGCCTTTCTGAGCCTCCAGGCCCTAGACATCAATTAAGCCTTCTCTCTCACTCATAATGAAGAAATTCTGCAAACAGATGCCTATGTTATCCCAACTTGTTATCTCAAGTCATTATAAAGTCAGCTAGCAGTATTTCCCACTCCCTCGAAGCAGGGAGGAATTCTAATTATTCCATGCTGCGTCATTTACAAGCACCATCCTTTATCCTTATCAAGTCTTTCAAGTCTAAGCAAAGCTGCGCAATTAAATCCATCTGTATTTTCCCAAACAACAAATTGAGTCCTTAATGAGGCTTGGCGCAGAAAAACAATTGTAGATATTGAGAAGAAAGCAAAGAATGTACCAATCACCTCCGTAAGTCCAAACACCATGATGAGAATCTCTATAAAGTCTGAATTTAAACACCAGGGATTTTGCAATTTAGCAGGTTTTTTCCTCAGTCTTCTTCGGTCCAGACTGTGTCTGTTTATTGTCCAAATCTAATTATTTCCTCAAACAGATATTTCCAGCTATGGGAGTGACTTCGGAGAGCACCAGCCGTGTCGTGCTCAGGGACCCAGCACCCTGCCACTTGCATTTTGTTGCAAGTTGGCAATCTTGGGCAATCTGCAGGTCTGCGAGACAGTCCTCCCCCACCATAGGGAGTCTGCTAGTGCCAAGGAGCGGCCACCAAAACTGATGTGATTTGCTTAATTTGGAAAAACAACTCTTGATCTTGTACCTCTCATTGTATTCTCCAGTTCATCGTATAACAAAATATGTCCAGTGTTTAAAAATCAGGTCAATAAAGAATCACTAAAGAATGGGGGAAATACGTGGATTATTTTAAAAATCTTTGCAAACATTTGACTACATTAGCAAGAATAACACAATACAAGAAGTTAAACATAATTTATTTGGAAACTAGACAGTAACAATTATAAGGAACTATAGGGGAAATGCCGAAATGCAGTAATAAAAGTCAAACCAGAAGATGAAACAGAAGGGGAGGAAGTAAAATTATGTTTTTATTTCTGAAGATGTACTACATTTCATATCTTTTGTAAAACTGAAAACTCAAAAAATAAAATTAAAAAGCAAAACAAATCGGTGATCAGACCTTGAGCAAATGGTAAAGGGACCCCTGACCATTAGGTCCTGTCATGTCTGACTCTGGGGATGCGGCGCTCATCTCATGTTACTGGCCGAGAGGGAGCCGGCATACAGCTTCCGGGTCATGTGGCCAGCATGACTAAGCCGCTTCTGGTGAACCAGAGCAGTGCACGGAAACGCCGTTTGTGGTGTAGTGATGGCAAAATAAGGTTTTTAACCTGTTGGATGCTAATGCTGAGATTGCATAATATTTGAGCTCAGTGTTGCTTAGGTCTATTGATGTATATTGGATCATACTGTTCCACTTTCTTAAGATGTTCAGTTCATACGCAGCTAGCTAGAGCTATTATTTATACTTCTTTTAGCTTGCCTGTGCTCCAAGCAGCTCATTGCATCATGCAAAATTCTCCTTCCTCTCAACAACACTGCAAGGGAGACTAAATAGAGCAGTGGCAACATAAAAGGTCTGCCAGGTGGAGCAGGGGTTGGGACTTGGTTCTTCCAGGGCATTCTAGGTGCCCGTATGCCCTCACTCTTGCCAGCTTCTTCCCTGCAGGTTTCAGCCATATGGCTCTCCCTGGCTGCCCTGCTGGGGCTTTATTTCCTTTGCCCATGGTACCAAGAGAGACAGACGGTGGAGAACCTGGCGGAGAAATAAGTCCTTGTCATTGGCTGTTTCTCTGGATTTGGGAACCACCTTGCCAGGCACCTGGATGCCCAGGATGTTTGGGTGTTGGCAACCTGTACCACACAGAAGGGGGGAGAGCAGCTGGAGAAGGGCACCTCAGAGCGCTTGAAAACCACTGTTCTGGATGTCACCAGTACAGAGAGCGTTGCGGTAGCGATGGAGTGGGTGAAAGAGCAGGTGGGGAAGAAAGGTAGCTTTTCGTTGTGTTGTTTCCATGCTCTGGATCAGGCCAGGCATTATCTGCACCATCATCTGCTTATCTTTATTCCACTTTCCCACAAAATGTGGCCAAAGTGACTCCCATTATATCAAAACGAAAAGGTACGACCATTTTAAAAAGTATTCAAAACAAGTATAATCAGTAAGGCAATGGTAATTCAGTAATTCAACCACGATCAAGAGCTGCTAGGATTGCCAACTAACCTGAAAGATTATTGCTTTGTGCTTTGAACAGCAGCTTGTTCTGTGAAGTCACACAGTGAAACTTCATTTTGTATGAAGATAAATGTTACTATCTGATAATGTCTGCTGATCAGCCTGATTCTAAAAGCACAGATAACAAGAGATCACAATCAGCATTGCAAGATTTCAATTTCAACTGACAAGCAGCTGCAGGACCTCAAACTGATTAGCTGCATTTGTAGTGTAGGAGAAGCCTCTGGAGTCATTTCGCTGATCTAAATTGAATTTTTCTCCTAATCGTAATTGGGAAAAGAGGCAATTTAGATGGGGAATAATACTTGGGAGAAGAAGGGACCAGAGCAGTTATATTGCAATATCTTTGATGCTTCCCATTTAAATTGTTTGGGGAGCCCAGAGCAGAAGGTATAACCTGCTGGATCAGGCCAATGCCTCTTCTAGTCCAGCATTCAATTATTGCAGTGGCCAAGCAGATGACTTCGGGAAACCAGCAATCAAGTGCACTCTCCCTTCCAGTGCTTTCCAGCAATTGGTATTTGGAAGCATTTCTGCTTCCAACCATAGAGGCACAGCATAGACATCTTGGCTGTCCAGTCCACTTTTAAAACCATCCAAGTGGGTGGGCATCCCTAACTCCTGTGGCAGTTAGACCTGTATTTTAATTAAGAGAAGTACTTTCTCTTAGCTGTCCTGAACCTTCCAACATTCAACTTCATTGGATGCCCATGAGTTCTAGCGTTGGAGAATGTGTAGTGGTTAGGGAAATTATGATGAAATTGCCCATTCAACATTTTTTTAAAAATTTTTATTGGTTTTCAATTACAATCCAATAATAGCCTCATTATAACAATACCAATTTATAATACAATTATTAATACCAATTGTTCAAATACTGAATTATATAATTTAGATAAAGTGCCCCCGTGTGCTAGATTTGATGATTCTATTATTTTCTTTATTTCTGCGTTCCAAAATCTTACTAGTTTCCATTACATTCCAGTCATCATAATCCCTTATGCAACAACTGCAATATTAATAACTTCTATTCGTGTTGACACATTAAATGATTTATAAAACTACAAGTGAGGAACTTGTTCTTCCTGGGTGTGGCAATTCTTCTGCCTGTGGTGTTTCTTCCTGTCCTTGCAAGATGTTATGTCCCCTGCCCCCACCCAGTGGTTCCTGTTATTCTTCATGCCTTGGGCGGAGCTGATATCCCAATGTTGTTCCATAAATTTCTCCCTTGCTCCATCCTGTGCTTCGTTGTTTTGCAACTTTAACAAATCCTAGAATACATATATAAAAAAATAGACCACAAGAAAAAGACTACATCCACACTTCCGAAATCTAGCATACATCCAAATGTTATGCTAGGTGGGAACCTAGAACAACAACTTCTCCTCCTCCTCCTCCTCCTCCTCCTCCTCTTCTATAATTTTTATTTGATTTTTACAAGTATAACAATAACAATACATATCCATTTAGAGATTTCTCTGAATCTCCAGACTTCCTCCTTCCCCTCCATGGGTCCTATTATCAACCTTTGCAACTGCATATTATTTCCTCATCCAAATTTTATGTCTCTCCATTTTATCCATATAATTTCTACAAGTGTTATTGCAGTCCTGCTAATGTTTTCATCTGCTTACAGCAGCCTCTCAAGTCAATTGTAAATTTCCCCCATTATTTATTAAAGTTTTGGTCTTCTTGGTTCCTGAGCTTTCAGGTCAGTTTTGCCCTTTGGGCATATTCCAACAGCTTAGTTTGCCATTCTTCTCTGGTAAGGACTTTGTCTTCATTCCATCTCTGGGCAAGTAACATCTGTGCAGCTGTCTTTGTATACATAAAAAGTCTTTTCTGTTCCTTTGGGATCTTGGTACCTACAATTCCTAATACAAAAGTTTCTGGTTTCTTTATAAAAGTTATTTTAAACATTTTAAAAATTCATTATATATAATTTCCTTTGGGAAATAATAACTGTCTCTTCTTCCACAGGGCTGTGGGGCTTGGTGAACAATGCGGGAATACCCGGTAGGTGTCCCATCATGTCCCAGTGAATGGCTGACCAAAGATGACTTTGCAAAGGTGATCAGTGTCAACCTTCTTGGGATGATTGACGTGATGCTACACATGCTGCCCCTGGTGAGAAGAGGCAGAGGGAGGGTGGTCAACATCTCCAGTGTGCATGGACAAGTGGCAACCTGTGGAGGTGGTTATGCCCCATCAAAGTTTGGAACAGAAGCCTTCTCTGACACCCTGAGGTAAAAACAAGCTCTGTAGCTTACTTTTGGGTTTGATTTAGTGGTGTGGTGTTTCTCCAGGTGGAGGGAATAAAAACAGGTGGTGGGAAATCAGGCTGCTGTCAAGGGCTGAACCTTAAATTACAGACCAAAAAGCAGACGTTTGCACTGTTTTGAGAGAAAGGGATCCAGGCACATGCTATGCCCACACTGGGCCTGAAATACATTTGCTCATCTCCAGGTCTCGGGTTTTTTTTTGGTTTTTTTCAAAATGCAAGCCTGAGATGAGATGGGAGGGAGAGGGTAGGTGGGTGGACTCCACAGAGCTGATTGAATTTGCTCCACCACCTATGAGAACCCATCACCATCAGCCCCCGCCCCCGCAGTCCCCCCCAGATGAGGATGCAGCCCTGGGAGCACAGGTGCCAAACCATCATGCTAACCACCTCCCCGCCATTTGGTGAGGTGGGAGTCCTGTTGCGACAGTCTTCAATAAAGACCAAGCCTATTGGCTGCTGTTTCCTGGCTGGTGTCCTTGTTTTTTTGTCCAAAGGAGCCCTCAGATTTTCCATTAACAGCTACCAATTGCTTAGTCATTTAACAATGTTTTATTCAAGTTTTTTCATTTTACAATACAATAAAATAAACTATTTAAACAAAAACAAAGAGAGAATTAGAAAGGAAACTTATGAATGGATGGAACAGAGGCAAAATGGCTGAATTTGGCACATGAAGGTCCACAGAAGGAGGGTGTTGTTCCCTTCACCAGCAGATTTCCCAGTTAGCCTAGAAAGGTTCTTAAATTCCACCTCCTACATTGGTCAGGCCAGATGTGAGAAACTGACTGTAGCCAATGGTGTGACAGTTAGGCAGCTGCAGGTGCTCTATGGACAAGCTGAAGCTAGGAGCTCTTCCTCTAATCAAAAGCAGGTCAGTCATTTCATTGCACCAGTTAGTAATCTCCAGTAACCTCTATACTGTGCTTAAAAGAAATTTGTCAAGCTAGTAATTCAGTAGTTTAATGTTTTCTCAACTTTTATGCTAGGCGAAAGTTTTGCTTCCTGATTTTCTTCTTCCTCTTAAAGGCACCTCTTAAAGGCTCAGAAACATTTTCGGCGGTGGCA
This sequence comes from Lacerta viridis, assembly GCA_900245905.1. Classification (NCBI taxonomy): domain Eukaryota; kingdom Metazoa; phylum Chordata; class Lepidosauria; order Squamata; family Lacertidae; genus Lacerta; species Lacerta viridis. The sequence goes on from OFHU01004222.1 coordinate 122,541, forward strand.
GGGTGGTGGGGGAATATAAGCCTTCAAAAGTAGATGCTAATGCTGAGTTTGCACTATATTTGATCCCAGGGTTCCTTATGTCTGGGCAGATATTCATAGGGTTACACTGTTCTTCTTTATCTACTTAAAGGCAAAGGGACCCCTGACCATTTGGTCCAGTCGTGTCCGACTCTTGGGGTTGCAGCGCTCATCTCGCATTACTGGCCAAGGGAGCCGTCGTACAGCTTCCGGGTCATGTGGCCAGCATGACAAAGCCGCTTCTGGCGAACCAGAGCAGCGCACGGAAATGCCGTTTACCTTCCTGCCGGAGCGGTACCTATTTATCTACTTGCACTTTGACATGCTTCAAACTGCTAGGTGGGCAGGAGCTGGGACTGAGCAACAGGAGCTCACCCCGTCGCGGGGATTCGAACCGCCAACCTTCTGATCAGCAAGCCCTAGGCTCAGTGGTTTAACCCACAGCGCCACCCGCGTTGCTTTCTTTATCTACTCGCTCTTTTAATAAATCAGTGAGTCAGAAAGCAGAGCAGGAAGGCTCTCTCATTTGTTGCCAGCATCTGGTGCTCTGAAATATATTCTCTCTTGCATAGTGAAGTTCAGAAATGTGAGGAACAGTGTCCTGTGATGTAAGGGTAAAAAGATATGTTGCCAAGGTTGGCGTCAAAAAGCAGCTGCTGATATTTGCTACTTTGAGCTGCTCTTGTTACAGTCAACTAGGAGAGCCTGTTACAAGTAAGGATGTCTGACAAAAATGGTAATGGGAGTGGCAATTGCTGCTTTTCACTTATTTATCTCCATGTCTAGAACAGAATCAATCCAGTGAATATTGATGTAGGTTTGAGGGGTCAGACTGCATGATGCCCTGAGCCCCTTCCGGTATTTGGGCTTCTGTATCAGTGGGAGTAGAAAGCATGAGAACACATTTTCCAAACCAGTCCCTTTGTCTAGGCAATTGTAAGACAATGGCCATGGCCGGACACTTAAGCACCATGATGGCGCCCTTCCCTCCCTCCACACCTGGCCAGGAGTGTAGTTGTGTGAGAGCTGAGCTAGAAAGCAGGAGAAGCTAGAAAGACAGTTCCATGTTTGATCTGTGCTGGGCTCCGGAGCTTCCCCTAGAAACCTAATCAGGGAGCAAGATCTATTGGGGTGTTCATGCTGTCAGCCCCTCCATCTTAAGGTCATTTTGAATTCTGATTCTGTCTCCCATGGCATTAGCTACCCCTCCCAGTTTGGTGTCTTCTGCCAATGTGATGAGCACCCCCTCAATTCCTTCAAGTCATTTATAAAGACGTTGAACAACAACGGGGAAAGGACAGAACCCTGTGGCACCCCACTTGTCACTTTTTCCCACGGTGATGAGGAACCATTAATGCAGGCATAGGCAAACTCGGCCCTCCAGGTGTTTTGGGACTACAATTCCCATCATCCCTGACTACTGGTCCTGTTAGCTAGGGATGATGGCCGTTGTAGTCCCAAAACAGCTGGAGGGCCAAGTTTTCCTATGCCTGCATTAATGAGTACCTTTGGGTTCGGTCAGTCAACCAGCTACAAATCCAGCTAACTGTTACCTCATTCAACCCACATTTTACCAGCTTCCTCACGAGACTATCATGGGGGACTTTGTCAAAAGCCTTACTGAAATCAAGATGCACTATGTCCACAGAATTCCCCTGATCCACCAAGTTTGTAATTCCATCCAAAAAAAGAAATCAGATCGGTCTGGCATGACATATTTTGCAGGGAGTTGGACTAGATGGCCAGTGTGGTCCCTTTCAACTCAACAATTCTATGATTCTAAATATTGACAGGAGCCAATAGACTTGCCAGCTGACCAGAAAATAAAAATTATTGACTTTGTATTTCCAATAGAAAGTATAGAAGTAGGAATGTGTGCAGTTTAGGACTTCTGAGTTGCCTATGACAAATAACTTAATAACTCTTGATATTTTCTAATTATCTTATATGATTACTGTAGGTGCCTCTTTACTAGATATCAAATATTAGAAAACGTCACTACTGTCACAGAATAGGAAAATAAAATGGCCTATGCTTTTTCTTCTTCTTCTTTTCCCCCCAAACTACCTCATGACATAGGGTCCAAAGGAGTCAGGCAACAATACAGCAATGAGCTTTTATTAAATACTGGAGAAGGAATTTGTTTGCAAATGTAGTATATGATCTATTATGAATATATCCTGAATGTATGTTGAAAATTTTTGAAAGCTTTTTAAAAACAAAGAACTAATTGCAGTTAGATCAAATTTTATGTGTGAGGATTGGGAGGAATGGAAGAAGTGGAATCTTTCGATTTTTCCCCTCATCGCAGTCAGGGGAGGTCAGGACTGGCTGCCACAGAATTAAAAAACAAACAAACGAGAAGTTGAGGGTTACACCTGAGGTTCCCACACCACCACTCCCATGAATTGCAGCTTGAGAAGCCATGTGTCTATGGCGAGTCAATGACCCGCCACCCACGTGGAGTAAATAAAACACACGGACACATGATTTTAGGTTAAAGGGCAAAATAAGGCCACAACTGTCTTGGTTACAGCATGTGAGTGGTATTGGCTTAGGCACTGGACAAGAGCGCAACACAAGACTCCATCCCACGGGGGAGTCACTTTAGGGTTAACAACCAGTGGGAGGAGCTTGTTGATGCAAATTCAACTGGAAGCTTCCCCTGATGTCACCGGGGGTTGTGCCATGGCCCTAGCCACTAGCAGGGCATCGGACAGCATCCACGACTGCTGGATCCCTTTAAAGGGGTACCCCTAGGAGGTAGGTGATGGCCACAACCTGACCTCCGACACACCACATTGAATATTCCAATGCCTAACTGCCACCCGAGCCCAAAGAGGCTCACTGCCAATACCCTCACAGCTGCAACCAATCCCTAATGCTCTTTGTGATGTCTGCCAACCACGTGTCATTTCCTTGATCAGAAAGATGAACACCATCAGTGCGAAACAGAGCCACCTCGCTGAACTTGATGTCAGGCCATTCAAATAATGCAATTTGCAGGCAACCACACGATTTACGTGTTTCCTGGATTTGTCAATAGCCACAGGGTTGACACTGTCACGCCACACTCTCCGTTTCAGCAGCAAGCGCGGGGGGAGACGGCTCCTGCTCGCAACTCCTCCCCTCTGAAATGAGGAGAGGTCTTATGCAACAAATGGAACATTCCTGGGGGCAGCCCTTTTCTCCATGCATCTCAAGACTGGGGCAGAGTTGTGCTTCTTGAATTCCTACCCAATATCCAGTTAGTAAGGCAAAAAGCTTTCCAGAAGGAAAACGGAGTGGCACACTAAAAGCTAGGAGTGAACAGACCTGTCAGTTTTGGTTTCTTTCCGTCTTTTATTTCTTTAAGTGGGAAGAAGACAGCTGCTTCCATTCTGCTGCAGTTTGGTTTCCACTAGACACATTAATTGCATTGCTGTCTGCTGTTTAGCACAAATCACGTAGCTTACATAACTTACATTCATGTCAGTGTAAAGGAAACATCAGATCCAAAATCGTTATTGATTACATAGCATTTTCAGACTTTGGGATGCCTCTTCAATTTATTCAGTCTAACAAGCTCCCTTGGGGGATGTGGACTCGCTTTCATTGGAGGGTTTTAAGCAGAGGTTGGATGGGCATCTGTCATGGACGCTTTAGTTGAGATTGTGCATTGCAGGGGGTTGGACTAGATGACCCTCAGGGTCCCTTCCAAGTCTACCATTCTATTATTCTATGACTTAAGAACAACAATGATGTGAACAAATAATGATCATATTCGTTTCACTGGTTTCTGTTCCTGACCCTTATAGACACGTTATTGGTTTGGAGAACTGCATCAGAAAATTCAGAAAGGTGAGAATCTCAAAGGATACCTCTCTTTCAGGTTGTATATTGTTTCAGAAAATGCCAATTGCAGAATTTTTTCATTAAAGTGCAAAGGGAGCTTGAAATGTGGCATGGGGTAACCAGCCAACAACGCTGTTGTCCTGTGTGAGATGTCTCAACCTGTGCTCCCTGTGGCCAGCAGCAGAAGCAGAGAAGGCTCCTGAACCTTGCATAGTTCTATAGAAGAGGGACGTGCAACATGCATAGCTTGCCAACACAAACCACACATGCTGAAAGTCCCTTTTGTGCACAACTACTGAAAGCATAGGAGCCTTGTCGCTCTTCTCCTGGACCTGGCGACCCAATCCCCTTCTTTCTTTCCCTAGCCACGACTCTTTTCATACCCACTGTCTTCACACAGCCTGAGCAGGTTTGGGCCAAGACCAGGTCAGCACAAGGTCTGCCAATGCTGTGGGCATGTAAGAGAGAGGGACGAAGAAGAACTGGGAGTCCCAGCCTCCAGAGTAGCGGGTGCGAGGGTGCCGGGACGTCAAGGCATGCTCCATGCAGTCAGTGACCAGGTAGAGGTTAGTGCTGCATTGAGTGATGAGACTCTCTTTGAACATCTGGCGCACTGAGAAGAAAAAGAGAGGGAGTTAGGGGAGAAGAACAAAAACAATGCAAATCAACACCAGGAAATGAAGCCGTTCTCTGTGCGACAGTATTAGCAGTTTTCAAATCAACAATAAGAACTGGTGCTAATCACTCAACCATCTTTTTCCCTCCCAAGAGCAGTTTCAGAATTTGGAAAGGTACATTCCCTGTTCCATTAAAGAAATCAACAAACGTTTGAGCAGTTGGGACTTTGCCAAGTCTGAGGGAGGAAGCAGGGCAGGTGGTCTTTTTTCCCAATGAGTTTGTTTTCAAACTGGGAGGAAGATGGAACTCTTAGGGGGCTAACCATAAATCATAGAGACAGGAGGCAGAAATCGGAGAGACCGGCCAGGAGATGAGGCTGTTGCAGAGTCAGGTCTATCCACCCTTCCTATGTTTGGAGACAATTCTGACTCATCAAAAGGAATCAGGGCCACCAAAGGGGGTAAATACAAAAAGTAACCTCTGTACTACCGGGCCCAGAACCAGCACAGGGCCAGACTCTGAGATTTCATTAAAGAGAGACGTATTGAGTCTCTAGCTCCTTTGGAACAAATGACACAGAGCAAAATTCCTTTGTGAGATATTGAAAAAACAAAATCAAAAATTCTTTCCAGTAGCACCTTAGAGACCAACTGAGTTTGTTCTTGGTATGAGCTTTCGTGAGATATTGGTTTGCTTCCACCTTCCACTGTTTTAGCCATTGAGTGTCTAGAGTTGTGACTGATGACTACTGTGAAAAAGGCAGAAGGCCCCCAAATGGCTTTCAAAATGATTCTTCAGCACCAAGGACACCATGCCTTTAAAGCACATTTATACCACTTTAACAATTATGGCTCCCCTCCCAAAATCGTGGGAAGGGTGCTGGGAGTTATAGTTCCGTGAGGGGTAAACTACAATTCCCAGGATTCTTTGGGAGAAGCCATGACTGTTAAAGTGGTATAAACATGCTTTGAATGTATGGTGTGGATGCAACCCAATATTAAGGGCAAACCTCCCATCCTTCAAATGGACAGGGAGGTTCTGTTGGCAAAGGTTCGCAAATGCAAGGGACTTGTGGCCCTCCAAAATGTTGCGGGACTCCAACTCCCACTATCCCCAGCTATGTTGACTTGGGCTGATGGGAGTTGCAGTCCAACAACATCTGACGGGCACTAGGTTCTCCTTTATCTCAATGGCGGAGCAAGCGCGCAGCTCCTGCCCACCAATGAAGGCGGCCCCAGTTCTCTCCCCACATGGAGGACTCACAGTAGGTCTGTCCATAGCTATCTTTGACTTCCTGTGGGGTGCGGACCCATTGCTGCTCGAGGACGCTCAGGCTGTGCTGGACATTAGTCATGTTTGTTTGGAAATAGCCTGGCTCCACCATGGCTACTTTCACCCCAAATGGGCTTAGCTCATGCCTAGAAAGAGACAATGGGTTTTACATGGTTCACACAGCTACCCCTGCAACTGTGGCTAACAGACGACAGCTATATAGGAAGAAATTGAGTATTTATTTATTTTTTTAAAAAAAATCTTATTAAAGATTTTCTTGGTTTACAAAGTGTGTGTAATGTCTCTCGTATTTTTCCATAAAACATTTTTACAGATTGAGTTTGAATCTGGTCTGGCAATTAAAGGAAATGGTGTGGGGTGGGGGGGGGTGAATTTTGGGAGCAAGGGTAGGTGATTGCAAACAGCTACCCAGACAGCCCTCTGAACTCAGAAGAGGAGTTTATTTGGCTAGTCAAGGACCCATTGCAAGATCCATAGAAAATTCATCTCATATTCCAGGGACGAGGCTAACCCAGTGAACAGAGGCAGGCATCATTTCGGACCAAATTTTTGCAAAAGGTGCTTCTTAAAACCTCACTCCTTAGCAGGGAAGCTAATAATAAAAAATGGCATTGGACACATAATTGTTCAACTTCACTGTCCCCAGCTGTGGGGTGGGGGGAAATGAAACAGCCAGCAAAGCCCAAAATTGATTGCCTTCTTCCTCCTCTTGATCTGGGCCTGAGATATTTAGTCCCTCTCTGCGTTGCATTTTGACAATTATGATGTCAGAAGTGATAGCTTACCTGAGAGAGTCGGAGAAAGCCTCCACCCCATACTTAGATGGACAGTAGCCTCCTCCGTAGAAAGCCAGTTGCCCCAGAATGCTAGACACGTTAACAACCCTTCCCCTGGCCTTCCTCACCAGCAGCAACATGTGTAGCGTCACGTCAATCAGTCCAACCAGATTGACATCTGGCACTCTTACAAAGGCATCTTTGTCCAGCCATTCATTGGGTACCATCGCTTTCCACAATCCCTGCATTGTTTACCAAGCCCCAGAGCCCTGTGGAGTATTATTATTATTTTCTTACTCAAATGCAAGTAAGCATTTGAGTAAGATAATAATAATAATAATAATAATAATAATAATAATAATAATAATGTATTTATACCCCAGCCACTCTGGGGGCAACCAAAGGACTACTAAAAATGGACTTCCGGCGCGAGCGCCATTGCCGGTGGTTGGGAGCTGTCTCGGCTCTGAGACAGCTCCGGTTTCCCCCGGGGGTAGGAGCTCCGCAACCGCGCTGCGGGCTCCGGTAACCCACGGGAGGAGCGTCCCGTGGACAGGGCATTCCGGCGGGCCCCTTTGCGTCGTCCAGTTCTCGAGCTTCCCTTGTAAAAGGGAGGCTCGAGTGAACTGGCTCCGGCGCGGGGCTGAGGAAGCTGTCCCTAACCGGGGGAAACTAAGTGGCAGCCGGCCACCGGCAGTGAGCACCCTGTTCTTCTGAAATTTGCTTGAAAAGAAGAAAACCGTAAGTAAGGATTACAATTTTGACCTAATTTGGATTGATTTGGACTGATTGGCTTATGGGGAGTAACACTGGATTTTGCTGTTGCTATTTTGGAATGCTTTGAAGTTTTACGTTGCCTTGGATTCTGTTTTTGATGGCTTAAGAAATCCCTGATTGGGACGAGACTTAGAAACTTGAACTATTTCTTCCGTTTAACAGAGGATTATAGTGAAAGAAAGTTTACCCTCTGATGGAAGGGGAAAATGGCAGCTGAAATTTGATCAGTGAGGATGGAAAAGTACTGAGATTTTGTTGCTTCCTGCTCGCCCCTGCTTATATCTGTTTGGTTCCCACGGTTCTCCCAGACCCAGCAATGTTATCAGGCCAGGAAAAAATCTTACTGCGATTGGAACTTTTGAATCAGAGTGTCACTGAAACTTTTTCTGGGATTCAAAGTGCTATTAAGAACTTTGCTAAGGAACTCAAAGTAACAACTAGTGAATTTAAAGATAGATTTAAATTACAGAGAATTATTTTCCAGAACTGCTATCTGAAGCTGAGAAGACACAGGTTCAACAAGAAGAAGGGCCTCATGGATGTGAGAGGTCTGAGGCTGCTGATATTGACTTTATAACGGCTTTCTGGGGTGAGAGCCCAGAAATGCAGGAACATCAATTCTGGGATTTAAAAATGGATTTGAAGAATGGACTAGAACCATTTGGAGACAATGTACAAGCTGATTGGAAGAGTTCAGCAAAGGGACTTGGTACCAATGTTTTGGTTTCTAGGTATCAAGGAATAGGTGACACTCTGGAACAAAGAAGATGTGATATTGGGAAAGAAGAAGCTGGTGGAAGGGAAGGAAGATTTCAACTGGGAAGTTGCTGGGGGGAAGACTGGTGGGAGAGTGAGATGGGAGGAGGGAGGATGGCGAGGAGGGGTGTGGGGTGAAGGAATTTATGAGAAAAATCAGGAAGGCTAACCATGGTACTCCGACGTCAGAGGGAAACATAAGATTTGGAAAAGGGAAGAAATGTTTAGGTGTTCTTTATAATAATGTTATGATTATAATATTTTTAAGGTAGGAATTAGAAGTAATAGCAGCAATAGTTTTAATAAGTTAAGAGAAAAAAGGAAATAAGAAGTTAAGATTTAGAATATGATTTTATGTGATAATAATAAGTTGAATGATATAAGATGTATAAGATGTCTATTTGAAGTTTAAGATAATAGATTCCTGTGTTCCTGTTTGGTTGAGGTATGTATTAGTTTTTGTTAGTTTTTGTTCTATTTGTTTTATATGTTGATTGAATGTGTTTATTGGTTGTTGTTTATATCTGGAAAAACCAATAAATTTTTATTAAAAAACCAACAAAGGACTACTAAAAACACGATAAAATGATGCTGAACACCTGGCGCAGGCTAAGCAGAGCTTGGGAACAGCAAGTAATATATTTTTCTTATAACAAAATGTGTTGCTGGACTGGGGGGGGGGTCCTCAAAATTCTGCACTCACAAGGTTCTGTAAGCCAAGGATGGGGAAGCCGATGGTGTTGGACTCCAGCTCCCATCAATACCACCCACCATGGCTGATAGACAAGGATTGTGGGAGTTGCATTTTTAAAATCTATCTTTCTGTGTCAAAGTGTTGTTCTACAGCATGCTTTTTTCTGTGCTTTAGTGAGTAAGAGGGAAAATGGTTGAAATAGCTGTGGTTTGTAGTAAAACAGCTTGCTCTCTAGAGGCAGAATCAGTTGTGTGCAACGTATCACAGCATGTAGGGACTGTGTGCCTAGAGTAACAGGTGGTAATGCTGGCTAGAGGGAGGACATGGAGCATTGCCAGAAACAGACAGGTAGGAAGCTTTAAAAGTTATTGAAAATGTTCCTATGTAGGCATGCTAAGGCTATGCAGTCCCTATAGAGGACTCGTGAAGCTGAGCCACATATGGATTTATGTTGCCATGGGATACCACAAATGGCTGTTTTGAATCTTCCCTTGGTTGATTCAAAACTATTACTTTACTTGAACTGCTGTTTCAGGGTAGGGTGTGCTACTTAGCTGCTTGTGACAGACTTCCAACCAAAGACCCCAAGAGAGGGGGTGGGGGAATTTCCCCAACAACACTTAGAAGTATTACTGTATAGCTGTATCTCTCCTGCCCTTTGCAACATGCCCTATCTTGAAGCTCATACCTGGAAGCCAGCCATTGTACCTTTGTTTCTGATGAACACTTTCGCCCACTCAGGCGCTCTCTGGGCTGGTGACATCCAGGAGGGTGGATTTCTTTTTCTTCTTTTTTTTAATTTTAAAAAATTCTTTATTACGTATATAACATATAACATAGACAACTAATCATACAGATCTTACAAATCATACAAAACATAGAAACCAAGAATAGTACAACATTCAAAACAAAACAAATACAATCGTACATTTAATAAACAGACATTATAATACATCCTCATGCCATTGACTAACTGACTAACAATTTTAAAATAAACAATGACTATACCTTATAGTATCTTTATTTCTTTACACTGATTTGTAAATTAAATAAATTCACCACAATATTTTTTTCTTTTGAATTCTCCTATAACTTTTTGCTTCCAAGGAGGGTGGTTTTCAACCGATCTGAAGTGAACCTCTCCAGCTCTTCCACCCCTTTCTGTGTGAAATATATAAGGATATATATTTTTATATAAACTATATAAAGATTGGCCAGAGGATTGGAGAAGATCAGTCTACATCCCAATCCCAAAGAAGGGCAGTGCCAAAGAATGCTCCAACTACCGCACAATTGCACTCATTTCACACGCTAGCAAGGTTATGCTTAAAATTCTACAAGGCAGGCTTAAGCAGTATGTGGACCGAGAACTCCCAGAAGTGCAAGCTGGATTTCGAAGGGGCAGAGGAACCAGAGACCAAATTGCAAACATGCGCTGGATTATGGAGAAAGCTAGAGAGTTCCAGAAAAACATCTACTTCTGCTTCATTGACTACGCAAAAGCATTTGACTGTGTCGACCACAGCAAACTATGGCAAGTTCTTAAAGAAATGGGAGTGCCGGATCACCTCATTTGTCTCCTGAGAAATCTCTATGTGGGACAAGAAGCTACAGTTAGAACTGGATATGGAACAACTGATTGGTTCAAAATTGGGAAAGGAGTACGACAAGGCTGTATATTGTCTCCCTGCTTATTTAACTTATATGCAGAATTCATCATGCGAAAGGCTGGACTGGATGAATCCCAAACCGGAATTAAGATTGCCGGAAAAAATATCAACAACCTCAGATATGCTGATGACACAACCTTGATGGCAGAAAGTGAGGAGGAATTAAAGAACCTTTTAATGAGGGTGAAAGAGGAGAGCGCAAAATATGGTCTGAAGCTCAACATCAAAAAAACTAAGATCATGGCCACTGGTCCCATCACCTCCTGGCAAATAGAAGGGGAAGAAATGGAGGCAGTGAGAGATTTCACTTTCTTGGGTTCCATGATCACTGCAGATGGTGACAGCAGTCACGAAATTAGAAGACGCCTGCTTCTTGGGAGAAAAGCAATGACAAACCTAGACAGCATCTTAAAAAGCAAAGACATCACCTTGCCGACAAAGGTCCGTATAGTTAAAGCTATGGTTTTCCCAGTAGTAATGTATGGAAGTGAGAGCTGGACCATAAAGAAGGCTGATCGCCGAAGAATTGATGCTTTTGAATTATGGTGCTGGAGGAGACTCTTGAGAGTCCCATGGACTGCAAGAAGATCAAACCTATCCATTCTCAAGGAAATCAGCCCTGAGTGCTCACTAGAAGGACAGATCCTGAAGTTGAGGCTCCAGTACTTTGGCCACCTCATGAGAAGAGAAGACTCCCTAGAAAAGACCCTGATGTTGGGAAAGATGGAGGGCACAAGGAGAAGGGGACGACAGAGGATGAGATGGTTGGACAGTGTTCTCGAAGCGACTGGCATGAGTTTGGCCAAACTGCGAGAGGCAGTGAAGGATAGGCGTGCCTGGCGTGCTCTGGTCCATGGGGTCACAAAGAGTCGGACACGACTGAACGACTGAACAACAACAAAAGGGGTATTGGACTTAAAATAAGTTAAGATTTCTTCCTGTGGATTACAAATTTTTAAGAAGACACCGCTCACCCTCTGGATTAAGGAGTCTGGGTCAGTTAGCGGGCGGCAATTGATACTTTCCGATTGATTGTTTCTGACTTTCGTTTCCGACTGGTTACTTTGTTATTTTGGAACTCTGCTACTGCTCAACTGAAACTTTTTATAACTGTTGCGCTGGAACTTGGATTACAAGTAACAAGTTGTCTTGGATTGCTATATTTTTACCCTCGTTTTCTTGACTTTTGAGAAGTATAATAGTTCTGAACTTTTTGAAAGTGCCTTTAAATTGTTGGAGCTGGGATTGCATGGGACTCTTGTTGTGAAAGGACTGTGCTGTTGACTGTTTGCTCTCTGGCTCAGCCTTGGGAGCCACCTGGAGTTATTTGAAGGATTGTTTAGGTTCTTAGCTTGCAGAAAGGAAAGTGACTTTGAGTTCCCAGCAGCAGGCTGTTTTTGATATGGAATCTGCGACGCCACTTAGTTCTACAAGAGCGATAACAAAGCAGCTAAAGGAAGATAAACAGAAAGAAGAGCAGAAAAGGAAAACTTCTGCAACTAAGTCCTTTGAGGAACAGATGCTCACAGCCTTTGAAAAATGAATGCTTCTATTCAAGCAATGTCAGACAAAATAGAAGAATCTACAGACAGGCTTGAGAGATCCATCCAATCTGTGGACAAAACAGTGAAGGAGAACACTGCGGAAATTAAACAGATTGGAAAGGAATTTAAAGTATTAAAGGAAGAATCAGAAGAATTCAAAGTTAAAATTACAGCTGTGGAGAATAGAGTTGAAAAATTAGATACAGATAAATTTCAAAGGCTTGAGAACCAGCAAAGAGACGTGCAGGAGCAACTGGCTTTTTTGCAGCTAAGAGAAAAGGAACAGAATTTAAGACTGAGACATCTTCCTGAGCTGGAACAAGAAAGCCTCAAGGATTTCATAGTAAAGGAATTTTCTGTTTTCTGGGAATTGGAAGAGAGTGATCTGCCGACATTTATTGTCAAGGCCTACAGATTTGGAGCCAAAGGCAAGAAGAACACAAAGACTGTGAATGACTGTATGATAGTGTTGCAGAATAAGCAACAGAGAGATCAGATTCTTGACTTTCACTATAAGAATAATTTGGTGGTACAACAGCATCCTGTGATCATTTATAAGGATATCCCCAGGTACTTTTTAAATTTATGATCTGGATTTGCTGACCTGGCAGCAGAATTAAGAAGAAGAAAGATTCCTTACAGCTGGGAGTTTTCACAAGGCCTAACGTTTAGATACAAAGAAAGAAGAGTAAGAATAAGATCGATTGAGGACAAACAGAAGTTTTTGGAGAAATATGCAACAGATTTTGAAGGCTCTTCATTAGATTTGACAAGACTCTACCCACCTGTACCAGGAAGATCAACACCAGGAGAAGAAGAAGAGGAAGAAGAAGAGGAAGGAGCAGTTGGGGGTGCCGCTTAACAAAATGATGTTGAAACTATTGACGTGGAATGTCCACGGTCTGAACCAGAGGCCCAAGAGACATAAAGTGAATCATGCATTAGAAAAGAAGAATTTGGATATAATTTGTTTACAGGAGACACGTGTAATCTGGCAGCATAGAAGGATTTTGCAAAATAAGAAATTAGGACAGGAATTTATTTCTTTGGATAAGGGCAAGAAGAGAGGAGTTGTAATCTATGTAAAAGAGAAATAAAATCCAAGACAATTGTTCAAGGATGAAGAAGGGAGATATATTGCGATTGAAATAACTGTGCAAGGTGAAAAATACATAATACTGGGAATTTATGCACCAAATGATGGAAAATCAATTTTCTTTAGGAAGATTCATGACATCTTACTGGACTATATGGACTACAATCTTATTTGCCTAGGAGATTTTAATGGGGCAGTTTCCACTTTGATGGATAGATCACAAAGGACTAAAATTACAAATGAAGGGAAACTGCCAAAAACCTTTTTTGAAATGGTGGACAATTTGGATTTGATAGACTCATGGACATTGAAGAATCCCACCGAGACAGAGGCAATGTATTATTTGGAACCACAGATGTCATGGTCACGGCTCAATTATATATGGATCTCAAGATTATTGGCACCTAAAATTCATAAGGCAGAAATCTGCCCCAAGACGTGTTCGGACCATAATGCAGTACAATTGGATTTGAAAATTTTCTCCAAGGATTCCTTTAGATGGAGAATGGATGATTCTCTGCTGAGACATTCTAAAATCCTAGAAGATGCCAAAAAGATGATCAAAGAATATTTCCAGATAAATATGAATACACAAGTGGAAAAAAGAATTGTGTGGGACGCCAGTAAAGCAGTTATGAGAGGGTTCCTCATAAGAGAAAAAGCGAAGAAGAAAAATGAGCAAAACTTGGAAAAAGAAAGACTGTTGGAACAAAAAAGGCTGAAAGAGAAAAAATTAAGAGGACACCCTAAAAACCAACAAACACAGAAAGAAATAAAGATCTTGCAGTCCCAATATTCCAAATTGCTTAATCAAGAAATAGAATGGAAAATCAGATTAATGAAGCAGAAAACCTTTGAATTGGCAAATAAATGTGGAAAATTACTTGCTTGGCAGTTGAAGAAAAGACAGAAATTGAATACCATCACAAATATTAAAGGATAAAAATGTGGAGAATCCGGAGGAGATCAGGAAATGCTTTCAAAAATTGTACAAACAGGAGAAACAAGAGGAGAATGTCATCGAACAATTCTTGGAAAAGAATGGTTTGCATAAAATCCCAGAAGAAAAATCTGCATTACTCAACCACCCTATTACAGGCCAAGAGATAGAACAAGCAATTAAGACAATGCAAATTGATAAGGCCCCAGGACCTGGCAGACTAACTGCAAAGTACTATAAGATGTTGAAAGATTTGTTGATCCAACCATTGACGGAAGTATGTAATGGAATGTTAGGGGAAGGTAGGGCACCAGACTCATGGAGAGAAGCATATATCATGTTGATTCTGAAACCAGAGACTGATAAAACGCAGATGAAGAATTACAGACCAATATCACTTTTAAATGTGGACTATAAAATCTTTGTGAATGTCATGGCCACAAGGTTAAAGAGAGTATTGAAGGAATATATCCACAAAGCTCAAGCAGGTTTTTTTACCTGGCAGACATATGAATAGTAATACAAGAAATATTGTATTATATTGGATATATTGGAAAGACTGGAAAAGAAGATAAATACACAAGCTGCTCTGATGTTTATAGACGCTGAGAAGGCCTTTGACAATATTTCTTGGAGTTTCATGAAGAAGAATTTGGAAAAGATGGAGGTCGGTCAAAGATTTCTGAATGGCATAAATGCCATTTATAAAGAACAAAAAGCAAAAATTATAATAAACAATGTGATATCTGAAGAAATTAGAATAGAAAAAGGAACGAGACAAGGTTGCCCTATCTCCCCCCTACTCTTTATAACGGTCCTGGAGGTCCTACTGAATATGATTAGAACTGAACAACAGATAAAAGGAATAAGGGTGGGAGAAAAAGAATATAAATTAAGAGCCTTTACCGATGACCTTGTGTTATCCCTACAAGATCCAGAAACCAGTGTGGTTAAAGCATTAGAGACAATTGAAACATTTGGGCAAGTGGCAGGATTCAAATTGAATAAAGCAAAGACCAAAGTTCTAACAAAAAAATTAACACCTATGCAGGTACAGAAATTACAAGATCAAACTGGACTTAGTTTTGTTAACAAGGTGAAATATCTGGGGGTGAATTTGACTCCTAAGAACCTGAACCTGTTCAAGGATAATTATGAGAAATTATGGAACGAGATAAAAAGAGACTTGGACATATGGATGAGATTGAAATTGTCTTTGATGGGCAGAATAGCAGTTATTAAGATGAATGTGTTACCAAAGATGTTGTTTTTATTCCAAGTGCTTCCGATTATTGATAAGATGGACTGTTTCAAGAAGTGGCAAAAGGACTTATCTAAATTTATCTGGCAGGGGAAGAAACCCAGGATAAAATATAAGATTTTGACAGACTCTAAGGAAAGAGGTGGATTCTCACTGCCAGATCTCAGAATTTATTTTGAAGCTGCAGCCTTTTGCTGGCTGAAAGATTGGTTTAAGTTAGAAAATACTGATGTTTTGGACTTGGAAGGATATGACAATGTATTTGGCTGGCACGCATATCTTTGGTATGACAAAGTCAAAGCCCACAAAGCTTTTAAAAATCATATTATTAGGAACGCCTTGTATCAGGTTTGGATTCGGAATAAAGACTTGTTAGAGAGGAAAACCCCCAGATGGATATCACCAGTTGAGGCTAAGGCCTATAAGAGACCCAACATGCCTGCAAATTGGCCGAAATATGCTGATATATTAGAACAAGAAGGTCAGAATTTTAAATTGAAAAGTTATGAACAATTGAAAGAGAAAGTATCTGACTGGTTGCAATATTATCAGATAAATGAAGTTTTTAAGTTGGATAAGAAACAAGGCTTTCAGTCAGAGAAATCCAAGTTGGAAACGGAACTAATAGAACCTAGTACAAAAAATCTTTCCAGAATGTATAATTTGTTGCTAGAGTGGCATACGAAAGATGAAATGGTTAAATCAGTTATGATTGATTGGGCGAAAGATGTTGGACACAATATAATGTTGGAAGATTGGGAGAGATTGTGGAAGGAGGGTACTAAGTTTACTGCATGTAATATGTTAAGGGAAAACATCATGAAAATGATTTATAGATGGTATTTAACTCCAGTTAAGTTAGCTAAGATGTATCATGGTTTGTGTAATAAATGCTGGAAGTGTAAGCAAGTAGAAGGTACCTTCTTTCATATGTGGTGGACGTGCCCAAAGGTAAAGGACTTCTGGGAGAAGATTTATAATGAGCTTAAAAAGGTGTTGAAAAACACATTTACTAAGAAACCAGAGGCCTTTCTGCTGGGCATGACCAACTATGAAATTCCCAACAAAGACAGAACATTTTTTATGTATGCCACAACAGCTGCTAGGATTTTGATAGCTAAAAACTGGAAAACTGAAGAATTACCAACAGTGGAAGATTGGCAGATGAAGTTGATTGAATACATGGAACTCGCAGAACTGACCGCGAAACTCCGAGACCAGAGGGAAGAAACGGTGCAGGAGGATTGGAAGAAATTCAAAGACTATTTGAAACGACGTGAAAAGATAGACATTTGAAATTAAAATCAGAAGGACATTTAAGGCTACAGTATTGCCAGAAGTTAGTTTAAAATAGGATATAAGAAGTAGTTAGAATTATGTTATGTGGATTTTACTAGGATTATAATAGAGTTAAATGTTGATTAAGGTTTATAATGATAAGATTAGGTGAGAAAGAAGATTTTACAATGTTACAAAGTTACTAAAGAAGATTAGAAATGAACGCAGAAGAGAGGATGTGAGGAGGTCCCCAAACAATGTTAGGAATAAGATAAGGATAGTTAAATAAGTGTTTATTGTTAAGTTTTTTGTATTTTGTGTAGTTTTGTAGTTTTTTGTAGTTGGTTGTATTTTGTATTTTGTGTATGTTTTATTATTAAAATTTAATAAATTCCTTTAAAAAAAAGAAATCATCAATTATGTCCCTTGGCATGGGGACATTTCCAGAGGAGCTGAAGGAAGCAGTGGTGTGTCCACTCTTAAAGAAAACTTCATTAGATCCTTTAAAGAGAGAGAGAAAGGGCGCTCAGAAGAATGCAGATATACTCACATTTCCAAAGCACTGTGTATATCCAATTATTAAGGTAGGTGGGAACCTGGAATAATAAGAGTAAAATTTTCTCCTTACACAGGGCTCTGGGGCTTGGTGAACAATGCGGGAATAGGTGTCCCATCAGATCCCAGTGAATGGCTGACCAGAGAGGCTTTACAAAGGTGATCAGTGTCAACCTTCTTGGGATGATTGACATGATGCTACACATGCTGCCCCTGGTGAGAAGAGCCAGAGGGAGGGTGGTAAACATGTCCAGTATGATGGGACGACTGGCATTCTTTGCAGCACCCTATGCCGCATCCAAGTATGGCGTGGAAGCCTTCTCTGGCATCCTGATGTAAAATTGATAGTT
>OFHU01004222.1:142500-164197 GCA_900245905.1 Lacerta viridis
GACCGACAAACATATCTACATGCTTCTAGCTACCATCCCAAACACACCAAACAATCCATAGTATATAGCCAGGCCCTACGTTACAGCCGCATCTGTTCCAACTCTACAGACAGAGACTCTCACCTAAGAGATCTACAGCAAACCTTTTTAGAACTAAAATATCCACCTGATGAAGTTAAACAACAGATCAACAGAGCCAGACTGATACCCAGAGAGAACTTGCTGCAAGACAGACCCAAAAAAGAAAATAACAGAACACCACTAGTAATCACATACAACTCCCAAATTAAAACAGTACAACGCATCATCAGAGATCTACAACCTCTCCTAGACAATGACAGTTCTCTTTCTCAAGCTCTGGGAGGAAGACCCTTCATCGCCTACAGACAGCCACCCAATCTCAAACAGCTCCTCACCCACAATAATACTACAACAGGACTCAACATGGACACTGGTACCAGAGCCTGCAATAAACCCAGATGCCAACTTTGCTGCCACATAAACCCGGACAACACCATTACTGGTCCCAACAACATCAAACATACCATCTCAGGACTATTTAATTGCTCATCTTCCAACATTGTGTATGCAATCAAATGCCAACAGTGCCCTTCAGCTCTCTATATTGGACAAACAGGCCAAACCCTACGCCAAAGGATAAATGGACATAAATCTGATATCAGGAATCACAAGACAGAGAAACCAGTAGGAGAACACTTCAATCTCCCAGGACATTCTATAAAAGATCTCAAAGTAGCTGTCTTAATACAAAGGAATTTCAGAAATAGACTGGAAAGAGAAGTGGCTGAATTGCAACTAATCACCAAACTTAAAACCACGGAGAAACCTGGTCTGAACAAAGACATTGGATTCTTATCTCATTATACATAACAAAGCTATCTTTAGCCATCTCACCACTTGCCTTTCCCTGCAAGACTAATTACAGCCATTAAGAGTCGTCAACAGGTTTTCTACACCTATCAGCTGATCACCCATTCCCACCACCCTTCTGAGCAATACCCCTCCCCACTCCCTCACTATATTTAAGGATCTGGTGACTTCTGTTTCAGTGTATCTGAAGAAGTGTGCATGCACACGAAAGCTCATACCAAGAACAAACTCAGTTGGTCTCTAAGGTGCTACTGGAAAGAATTTTCGATTTTGTTTTGACTATGGCAGACCAACACGGCTACCCACCTGTATAGAAAAGAGAAGAGCCTTTGAAGACACCCCTAGCTGAACCACCAGCGCCGGCATTGCCCAATCCCTTTCCATCCTACAGACCGTATGTGAATGAAGTGAAGGCTGTGGGATGGGGAGTGTTGGTACAGTGTTTGGGAGCTGATGTGGGAGATGATGTTTTGCATTCTGACCAATCAAAAGAAAAACTTCATCCAATTTGCCAGTTCAAGTATGAGGTTTCCCTACTGACTAACCCAAATCTGACTTTGAAAGGGTTAGCTCCTTGAACCCGGCTAACTTGTGTCAGTTCCTGTTTCAGATCCAGGAGATCCCCACGATCTCTTTGCTATGAATCAGAACGGGATTGTCAGGAACGTTCCCTTTCCAGATGCAGATGAGGACATATTTGTGGATGTTTGTGGATGAACCCAGCTTCACGGCTGAAAGAAGGAGATATTCAAGATTTGCTGTGGTTACAGCAAAGACAATCCTTTCCCAAGAAGGACAATAAGAAATGATTAATTGCATGAACATGTAATAGCCCTGCCCTTTTCCTCACCTATCTTTACAGGTATCGGTTCCAGCCTGTGACCTGGCGTGAAATAAGAAGTGCAAACGAAGCTCTGCCATCCCAATCTTGTGGTGGACATTGTACCTTCAAACTCTCTGGGGCTGGCTGCCCACAGAGGAAGATGTTGGACCGTGGACCTTCTAATTTTTAGGCAGACCTGAAAATCCTACCCAGGAAACAACCATCGGGAAGGAAATCCTCCCAAGTCTCGGAAGAAAGACGTTCTCCTCAAGGGCCAAGTGGGCGCCAGCAACAAGTGAGTGCCAGTGACTGTGTCAGGACAGAAAAAGTGACAGTTGCAGGTGGACCAGGAAATTGAGAAGTGGTATACCAAATTAAAAATGCAGGAGGGTGTAGCTAGTCTTTAAGAAAGGAAGCTCTTAAAAGGTTTGAGGGGGTGTACGTTACAAAAATCAAAAGTATTACAGACCCTTTCTCAGAGCTGAGAAGTCAGGGATCTGTCCCTTATTTATTCAGCTGAATAAACCTGAGTCCTGCCTCTAAGAAGTCTGATCCCCTTTCCTTCAGGGGCCAGGAGTGAATCTGGAACATGGATCCCAGGGAAGAACAGCATAGATTTAGGCAACAGGTTGTTCTTCCCCCAGCGCAGCAGCACTCTTCCTTTCCCAATGGGATTTCCCCCTCTTCTTCACAGGAGCCTCCTCCCTGCACACCTTCCCAATCTGCCTTCCCATAGGCAGCCTTGGATTCAACCCTTTGTTTCCAGCAGGGGCTGTGAAGTGCTGAAGGGACAGCAAGACCAGATTTTCAATTCCCCCCCCCCACCTCCCCCAGAGAAAAAGGCTCTTTCAGTGCTGGAGACTTTGGCAGAGACCTCTCTTTTTAAGAAAAATATTATTTATTCATTGTTTACAAAATGATTTTTTTACACATTTTAACATAAACTGTAGTGTTATCTACCCTCGAATGCTCCATATTTCCCCTACACTATTCTATACATCCATTTAAACCTATCTATTTTACTAAAAAATGTCCTGCTTGCTGTTTTAAGTCCTGAAAGAGTCAATAAAAAGTGTCCAGTCCTCAATTTCACGGCCAAGTCGATGTTGCTGAGGTCGTCTTCAGGGCGGCTCCTTTCCCGATCTTCTTTTCTTCCGACGTCTTCTCCCAGGCTCCAGCAGATGGGACACCCCCGCCGTCCCCCCTTCCCATCGTGGTTTTGTTCCATGCAGGAAAGAGAGAAAAGAGATTTTGTTAGAAAGGGTATTAAATCTCATTAATGTTCCGACAGCCCCTCGCGCTCCGACAGTTGCCCCCCATCGCGCTCCGACACTTGCCCTCCCCCCTCTCCCGATACTTGCCCTCCCCCCTCTCCCGATCCCCGAGGCTGGTGACTTGCCCTCCCCCTCTCCCGATCGCGCTAACCCTCCCCCCTCTCCCGATCGCGCTCCGAATTTAAAAAGAAAGAGGTGTTTTCTAACAAAATTTTTTTGGAAGAACGTAGCTGCAAGGGATTGCCTGCCCCCCCCACTCTAGAGGATGGCAGAGAGTCCTGCAAGGAACCGGACCCTGGGCATACACCAGCATCTGGGGGGAGCTTCATAAAGCCTGCCTGTCCTGGGGGCGGGACCCCTAACAAAGGGGAAACAACAAAGGTAAGATCGTCCCTTTGGGGGCGGCACTTAGGGGGTGGGACCAGATGGTGGGCCAACCCCCTTGTGTTAACATGACTGTTTCAACAGGGATGGGGTTTTCACTTGGGTGGGTGCTGTTTGATTTGCAGGGCGGGGTTGTTTTAAATGGTTGTGAAATGTGGTGTGTTGATTTAGATTTGGTGTTTGTGGGCTGGAGTGTTGTTTCGGGGCTTTTGTATTGTTTATTAGTGTACATACATTTGTTTGTGGCTATTTTGACTATGTTTTTTATTATTTTAATATATGTTAAGTTCTGATATTTTTATTATGAATTTTGTGCAGTGGTTTTTTGTCATGCATTTTGTGCTTTGTATACTGTAATTTGGTGTTGTGAAGCACCCTGAGATTGAAAATCAATCAGTAAAATCAACTATCAACAATCAAAAACAAATCAACAATCAAAAACACAACATCAAAAAGCATTCTTACCGCTATGTACGGAGGGTCGTGAGGGGAGCACCACTCCTCTTGGTCGATCCTGATGGCGTTGATGTTCCTGGCGCTGGTCCAGACTGGATCCCGCGGAGAGCAGAAGATGGCATCTCTGCAGCACAACTCGGATGTTCCCGTTGCCTTGGCCTGGCGCTACTGCGGATGTTCTGTCAGGAGGAGAAAGGGGCTCCTTGAGAAACGTCACCTCCAAACAGCCCACCCGACGTCCAAATAGCCCACCAGAAGCCTCACTCACCTGGCATGCAGCTCAGGAAGTCCTGCGGGTAAGGTTCCCTGTGAACACAGCGGAGCAGCCTCCTCACAAGGCGCCGGACCCTGCCTTTCTGCCGATGTTTCCAGGCCCGCTGCATGATGTTCAGGCAGCTCCTCCCTGTCCGCCTGAGCCCTTCTTCCTCGTGCTGCTGCATCTCTTCCAGCCCTGAGTGGCAAGGGAGAAAGGTTGAGCAAGGAATCAGCTCCCCCCAGGACCAGGTGTGGGGTAGGGGAATATTTGTGTGTGAGAGAGGGCAGCGAAGTCACATTCGAATCCTCTTGGCATGTGCATGTTGTGGCCCCAGGTCTGCACAGACATCTGGGAATCTGCCTTCGCCTAAAGCCCATTCTCAGCGGAAGCAGCCCCCCTGCCCTCCGTATGTCTCACTTACATGTACCATAGGATGCCATGTCTCGGCTGTGGATGAAACTGGCATCCCGGAAAGCCAGGTGACCTAGAGAGACAGGGCAAGAAGAGGGACGTCATCTCGGTGCAAAGCAAGCCGAGACATGAGGCCGCTCGGCAGGAGGACAGGTATGCTCTGATGCATGCGTCTGGAGACCTCCATCTTCGCGGAGCACTCAGAGCAAGATCTGGGCACAGATGGACCCCTACCTAGTAGGTGGCCTGGAGACTGCCATCGTTAGCAAGACGTTTCTGTCCATCCCTACCAGGGAAGGACGTTGCTTGACTTACCCAGAAGCAGAGCTGCCACCCTGGAGACGGCTGGCAGCCTGTTGGCAGACGGCTTCGTACAGGTCAAGGCAGCACTCCGAAGGATGTTCTTGCTGAAGGTCTTGACTCTGTCGGCAAAGACAAAGGAGAAGTGGCATCAGACGGGCTTGAGAGTGCAGCAGAAGAGCCTTGCACCCCCAAAGACATCCCTGGGCAAAGCTGCCAGCGAAGCAGAGGGACCTTACCAGATGCTTGGCAGCCTGGTGGAGAGCAAAGTGGAGGCTAAATTTGTTGGGATGCGCCCACCACTTCACTTGTGGGGCTAGATGGGAAAGAGCCCTCCTTGCGGCCTGCAACACAAGAAGAGAAGAGGGTTACAAATTGCCATAAAAGAAATCTCGGAAGCTCCTGAGAACAACCCCTCCCTCCCACTGCGTAAGTCCACCTCTTTGACCCTCACCTTGGCCACCTCATCCTGATCTTCCAGGTGAATGAGGACGACGACCAGTTCGTTAATGGCTTCTTCTTCAGATGTTGTTGTTATGGGAAGCCTTTGGTCTCTCGCCCAGCCACGAAGCAGCCCCAGATGTTGGATGGCTGATGCCCGGACAGAGTCTTCCTCCTGTAGGCAGAAAACATCAGAGGTTGTGTTTCTCATCAGAGCAGTTGCCTTTCACCTGCCCACCGGGGTGTTTTGAGGCTGCTCAGCCCCCTATCCTCCTCCTGGAGGAGACTATGGCCAAGAGTGACTCTCCTGCTGTTTTCTCCAGGCAGGCTTCCAAGAGATGGTGCTCCAGAGGAACACCCTCCTGAAGCCAGAACATCTCCGCTGCATGCCAGTCTAAACACCTCCCTTCCTCTTGCAAAGCATTCTTCCTCCACTCTGTGTGATGTCGTGTGTTCCCTAATACTCACATGGGCAGCCAGACCGCAGTAGGTTGCCGCCAGCATCTTCAGCTCTTCCTCTCCCAGCTCCCTGGAGAGATAGGCTTGGTCTACCAGGTGCATCAAGTCTGGGAGGACATCGGCTTCTGCCCAAGGGAGGGAATCCAGCAGCAGCAGCCGCAGAAGCGAAGGATCCTGCACAAAAGAGAGCATCTTTTCAAAGGTCTGAAAGGGCTTTTAGCATGGGCCCTTCAGCATTCTGCCAGCAAAAGAGTGCTGGGCCATGATTAGAAACAGATCTGTACCCACCTCCCTCCCTGCCTCCCTCTGAGCATCACTTGCCATGTCAGAGTCCAGAAGTAGGGATATCCCTCTGATGCTGAGCTTCCGGACCTGCAGGTGGTCATGTTCCAGCCAGGTGAGGAGCTGCTCCAGTGTCTCTTCACAGGGATAGACGTGCAGACGGCAGCTGAGCAGCTAAAGAGGCCCAAAGAGAAAGAAACTCTTCAGTGATGAAAGGGTGAGAAAGGTTCTTTTAATCCACCACCAGTAGTTCTGCACAGAGCAAAGCCACTGAAGTGAATGGACCAAAGTTCGTCGTGTCCATCAAATCCAATGGGTCTACTCTGAGGAGCACTAAAACAGGCAACAGTCCTTAGGCTCAATGTTGACAACAGCCACAGAATACGGAAAGTAAAGGCAGCTGCAAGGTCCAAATTCTGATGGAGGCTGGTTGGGGAACCAAGGACACAAAGGGAGCCGAAGAACACAAAGCCCAGCACTTGGCAGAAACCAAGCCAGGGCCCCCTTGCTGCACCCGTTTCCTCCCGTGTCAGTCCCCCTCACCTCGATGTAGATAGCTGCCGCTACTTGTGGCACTCCGGCAAAATCCTGGTTCTCGAGAGCAGCAGTGATGTTTTTGACCATGGGAGGGATCCACCAGCGTCGCTTTCCGACAGCTCTGAAATGGAGAAGCAGGTCTTGCTAAGGAAGGGAGAGACACCGCAGGAAGCAAACAGGGTCACAGTCCGACCCCGTGCCTTCATCTCTGTTTGCCAGACCATTGGAAGGCCACCCTGTTCTTCCTCTTACCTCACCATGGCAGACAACCCCTGGCTGAAATTCTCTGGGCAGAAAAGTTGGTCAACGATGGCCGCCTCTACTTGCGCTCCAGTGGTGGCGAGAAAGAGGTGCAGAACTTCCTTAGCCCCTCTGGAACAAAAGCAAGGCCAGTTTTACCAGGAGGGTCATTGCCACACACTCACATTCCTTCCCCATCCATCCTCCCTAGCGGGGAGAGCCTCCCTTAGAAAACCAAGTTGGACTGGGAAACCCCCAGAGGTTGAAGGGGAAAGGACTCCATCGGCGCCTTTGCAACACACTACTCACCCGAGGAATTCCTGGTCGTAGTGGAAGTTGACAACCATCCCCAGGAGAGCGATCAGCAGCTGTGGGAAGTTCCTGCGCACAGCTGCCTTGTATTCCTCCATCCTGAGGATGGCGTGCAACAGGCTGGTGAGATGTTGCTGGAAGAGAGAGAGGTGCAAGTCACTTTCCCTGCTTTTCTGCAGAATACAGAAACCCCTCGATTGTATCCTGGGAAGAAGGAAGCCAGAAAGCAGGCGATTCGTGCTTACCACGTGGATGGCAGATTCCGCCAAGGGGCTTTGGTAAAGCTGCTCGGCCATGAGATGGAGCAGTTGTTCTTGGTCGGCCGATGTCAAAACCTCCTTCCATACTCTCTCGCAGTCTCTGTGAATGCAAAAAGAAGAGCAACGGTCAGATTCAAGTCTTCTGCTTGCTGCCATGCCCCAGAGAGAGGAAATGGCAGCAAGGGCTTTCTGAGCAAGCCCTGCAGCTTGCCAACCTTTCCGTTAGCCCAGGAGAACCTGGAGGGCTCCATACCTGAAGGGAAACTGGAGGAGGTATTCAGCCACTTTCTCCAGGCGCTGGTGTGATAAGATGGACAAAGCGAAGACGGCCATGTTTCTGCCCTCCACTGTAGGCCCCTGGGTGATCTTATAGAAGGCCTCCAGCAGCACCTCCACCTGTCAGAGAAAAGGAGAGGGTTGCTGGGAGAGTACAAGGAAGCGGGGCTGTCTGCAGGCGGATCCCTCCATCCCTCATAGAAAGAGGGACCCTTGACCTGTGCCACCACAGCCATCTTCCTTTCAAGGTACCACTCCGGGTCCTTGGGAGTATTGGACCCAGGCAGCTCCAGGTAACCAGTTCCCCTGTCCATTGTGGGCCAAGAGAAGAAGCTTGCCAGTCTGCTCCCAGAAGGAGGAGGATTCCCCATTCTCGGGACCCATGTTTCTCAGGACCCATGGCTGAGGTTCTTCTCCTGACATTGCCAGGCCCCTATCAAGAAGGATGTGTCCTGGCCACTCAATGGCATGAGGTTGCCTCCCCTACACCAAGAGCAGAGATTCTTGTTCTCTCCTACCTTGGCAGACACCATTACCTCTACTGCTTTGCCGCTAAACTGCTTGATGAACTCTTGCAGTAGGTGGGAGATGTCCAAGGGGTTGAAGCTGCTCTCAACAACCAGGTCGCCGGCCAGGAAGCACATGGCCTCCAAGAGCTGCTCCGCAGGGAGAAAGGCGCCAAAGACCTGAAGCAAGAGAGGAAGGTCAGAGATGCCCACAGGGCCGGGCCGGGGAGCAGAAAGCCCAGGTGCTCCCCAGAACCCAGAACATGTGGCTTGAGCGACCGCTGTGCCTTGTGTGACAGCGACTTACCCTGGCCAGAGAGTAGCAGTTGTTGACGAACAATTCAGGAACCGGTCCTCCGATGGAATTGAGGACCTTCTGAGCTCTGATGATGAGTGTTTGGCTCCTTGATGTTCGTGCCAGCGTCTCTGCAAAGGAAAGCCAAAGGGTTAGTTTGGGTCTTGCTCACCCCACCCCATTCTAGGATGCATTCTTCCAGTCTTACCTTCTTTGCGCCGCAGGATGGGCAGAAGATGGCAGAGGGCCTCTGCTGCCCGCTGCCTGCACTCGGGGTCTGGATCCAATGCGCACAGAGAGGAAATAGCCACCAGTTGGCCAAGGGAGGATGCAGGAAGCGCTACCGATGGCTGAGAAGAAACCCAGAGAAGGGACTGATAAGAGAAGCACATCATCACCATTTTTCATGTAACATTTTTATTAAATCTTCAAAACATTCCAAAACTTTTAGCATCCCTATGCAGAAAAAAATCAATTTCTTTTTGACTTCCCACCCCTCTTTTCCTGATGTTTGCTTTTTACTTTTTTATCAGCTGTTTTACTCACTAGGATTCATTCTGCTATGGCCCAGCTCAAAATTGGGTATGTGTTGGGATGCCTGATTGTCCCTTGGTCACCTTGCAGGGTGGGCCTAGAAGCAGCAGCCTGAAGGCCTTGACAGCCCTGCTTGGTTGCAATGCTTCCCTTCAGTAACTCACATATTCCTGGATCTTCTGCAGGAGGTCGGAAAGATCTCGGAGTGCCTTCCTTTGGACCATCTTCTTCCCACTCTTCATCCTGGTGACAACATCCGTGAGTCTGGCCTTCAGCTGGTCCTTGCTGAAGCCTTCGGGAGGAACATCAGCCGCATCCGGAGAACCTGTGCTTGGGATGCTGAGGAGAGAGAGGAGCAGCACTTGTGTAAAAAGGTTTCATTGCCTCCCATCCTTCAAAGACCCCAAGCACCACCACCATAGAAATGGAAGGGGGTGGGCTTTTGAAAGCAATTGATGATGGGGGGTGGGGTGGATTAGCATAGCATTACCTTGGAGGAAGATCCTCCCCATCTTCCAGGCTGATTTCCGATATCTGATCCTCATCAAAGTCAATTCCCTGTCCATGAGAAAAGAGAAACAAGAAGGTGAGAATGTGAGGAGAGGATCGGACCCATTCATGTTTTCGTGTTGATCAGGATAGCGCAGACAAGGTAGATTGGGAAACAAACTGAAAATCTCTGTCCCTCATTTCCATAGAGACCTTATTCATCCATTAATTCATTTAGAGCGCATGTAAGCAACCTAAGGCCCAGGGGCTGGATCTGGCACAATCGCCTTCTAAATCTGGCCCGCGGACGGTCCAGGGAATCAGTGTGTTTTTACATGAGTAGAATGTGTCCTTTTATTTAAAATGCATCTCTGGGTTATTTGTGGGGCCTGCCTGGTGTTTTTACATGAGTAGAATGTGTGCTTTTATTTAAAATGCATCTCTGGGTTATTTGTGGGGCATAGGAATCTGTTTCATATATTTTTTCCAAAATATAGTCCTGCCCCCCACAAGGTCTGAGGAACAGTGGACCAGCCCCTGCTGAAAAAGTTTGCTAACCCCTGGTTTAGAGAATTTGTACCCCTCTCTTAAGCCAAAAAGGCTCCAAGAGAGCCTTCCATGAAAACAAATGCAAGAAACTCCCTAATCACAGACTTCTATTGTAATAAAAAAATCTGAGAAAGAGAAATGCAACACACAAGGAAAGGGAGCAAGGAGGGCAGAGGAAAAGACAACTCACCAGCTCAGGCCCCAGTGTCTAGAATGCTGTTCTCATCCCTCCCACTGATAAAATGGCTGCCGCCAGATGACATTTGGGGAGAGGAGGCTTGAGGGAGCTGACCAGTCTCAGCACAGCCATGGCACTGTTTCTTTTCCGTCCTTCCTCCAGGAGCAGAGCTCCGCCAGGCCACCTGTCTTTCCCTCGCCTGCACCTGGAAGGAGCCCTTCCCCTGCGATGGACTCTGGACAGGTGGGCAGCAGGGCTCCCAGCATCAGCTCTGCAGAAAAACCAGATCCATCCGACACCCCCTTCCCTCCACTCTCACGCTCACACTCTCTTTTCTTCCTCTCATTTTCCCTTTCCCTCCAAACCATAGTACAAAGATAACACTCAGCATGTAGAAATAGAAATGAAGCCTCTCCCAGATTCACCTGTATATAATTTAGAAGGAACCCTTTGTTCAAAATAATATTCAATCAACTGCAATAAAGGACACTAACTTTTCCTTTCCTTCTCCCCTTCCAAAAACCTGGGCAAAGCTCAACCCTTTCTTTGACTTTGGGTAGCTCTTTGCCAAACTCACTCGGGGATGCCATGAATCTAGGTTCTAGAGTTAAGTCCCCTGGCCAGGGCAACCTCCACTTACCTCCAGGAGTCTTTGGGACGCCATCTTCTAATGTAGTGACTGAGCGAAGGTCACCACAGGCCACCTCTGCAAACCTCGAGATGCTGAGGATGCAGGAACCTCAGTTCCAACGGTCACAAGTCTGTTGCTAGGCAACGGCCCTGGAGAACATGGAATTCCCGGCCTGAGTTCTAGGAGGGTCCGTGTGGCCTAGTGGTTAGAACAAGTTGAGGCCATGCAACTCAAGGGTGATGTGTAGTTTAATATTTTTTTCTCTTATTTTTATCCTGCTTTGCAGACTCTGGTTGTCTCCTAAAGCAGCTGACATTGATATAAAAGAAGGTGAGACAAGTCCTGTCCTCAGGTTTGGAAACTCCAAGGAGACCCAGTGGAAGGGATGTGGAGGAACAAGGCAGAGGAAGAGCCCCTTTCCCAAGGCCCAAGGAGAGGCCTGAGATGTCCCCAGGCAAGTCCTGTCCTGCTGGGGCCAAGCTGCCCTTCCCCACCCACAGCTCTTCTTGGACTGACCCTGCAGGCCTTCATGCCCAACTTCAAGGGGGCTGTGGGGCTCAAGCCCCTCTCAGATTCCCCTGGGGGCTTCTCTGGGCCCCACAGGCAGCAGCAGGCAGTGCCTGGCAAATGCACAGGCTCACTTGAGGGACTCGGATGCAACCGCCTTATCCTACACAGGTTCCCGGATGGGGTGGGTGGGTGTTTATGCCGTCAAAAAGGGGCCTCCCCCTGAGCCCTGAGGGAAGAGAGGTGGGGTTCAGGAAGACCCAAGGCAGCCATTCAGTCTCCAGGCTTCCCTGAGGTCTCTGGAGCAGACTGGCGAAACAGGACTTATATACACTTCCGCCCGAAGCCTGTCCTGCCTTGTGATGCGCACTCAGCTGAGAGCAGGAGACACCATTGAGCAGACAGAACCCCCGACACCCCCCTTTCCTGGGAGCAACCGACTGCAAGGCCTCTGCGTTGCCCCACAGACAATAGAAATAGATATACGGCCTCCATCTTTCCTTGGAGCGACACACTGCAAGGCTTCTGCTGGGCGTTTGGTTGCCACCTTTGGCAGACCCTCCAAGTGTCTCTATTAGCTCGAAAGAGGCCTAATTAGTAAACTAGGGCTTGGCATTTTATATCCCCCCCCAACTTTCTCATAGACACCTGGGACCAAAGAAAGGTGCAAGAGACATAGTAAATCAACTCTGCAGGAAGGGAGGAAGCAGGGGGGAAATGTTCTGAATTTTCTTGCGACTTAAAAACAATCGAGCTTGAATTCAATTAAGGCTGCATTTTGTGGTAAATAATAGGGTTTTTAAAAAGAAGGCTTACTATTTGCATACTATTGGGTGGGATGAGATGTTTTATTTATTGCTCACAAGAAAGTTCCTCTGTGATCAACGAGGCCTGTATCCTAGCTCAGTTGGTAGAGCATAGCAGCATAGATCTTAAGGTCATGAGTCCAAGCTGCACATTGCGCAAAATATACTTACATTGCAGAAGGTTGGACTAGATGACCCTACTGGCCCCTTTCAACTCTATAATTCCAGATCTATAGCTAAGGTTGTGGGACGTAGGTGGCACTGTGGTCTAAACCACAGAGCCTAGGGCTTGCCGATCAAAAGGTCAGCGGTTCGAATCCCTGCAACTGGGTGAGCTCCTGTTGATCGGTCCCTGCTCCTGCCAACCATTTTCGAACTCCTTCCCTTGTGGAGTGTTCCCTCTTCTCCCCTCCCCTCCCACAGCTGCTGCCCCTTCCCTAAAGAGAGGTGTCTCCTCACGCTGCCCCACAGGGGCCTGGGAAGCACCCCCTGGCCAGCTCCAGAGGCACCATTCGCCTGGGGAGCTTGTAGCCAGGGCTGCTGCATCAAACAGCTGTGCAGGATTTTGGGAGGCAGAGACGCAAGGAGGCATCAAGGCGGGGAGGGAAGGAAAGAGGGACAGAGGCCAGTGTTGCTCGCGGCACCCTTGACCATCATTCAAGGCACCAAAGGGTGCCACAGCACCCTGCTTGAAAACCACTGCCCACCCAACAAGCATCATACATACATCACAGAAAGAGGCAGTCTTGTCTCCTGGTTGTCTCTTGACATGATACCTGACAATGCTTGCTGGTTGCCCTTTCCTGGCCAGTCTGAGCCGTTCCCTTGAAATGGTAAAAATACCTCAGTTCTCGAATCGATTGTCACAGATCTACCTCTATATATATGTGAGGGGCTTATAGCTTTGGAAGGATTTGTAAGTGAAAAGAACTACTGTATTGGGAAAGGTTTTTCCTTCAACCGCAGAGTAAATATCTGGGGTCATTAAGAGCGTCAAGATGGCTGTGAACTCAAAGAACATGTCTATTTTTTCAGGGAATATTTTATCATTTTTGAACGGTGAAGGATTGGTTTTTCTCTAGGGTCTGTGTCTGCTATGTGTGTACCTTAAGGTTTGTGTAACACTCTGCCAACCTCTGTGCCCAGCGCCTGCAGCCCCCTATTGTGACTCATAGAATACCTGATTTGTGTAACACTCATGCCAACCTCAGTGTGGTGTAGTGTTGCCCAGCGCCTGCTCCTCCACATGCAGCTGCTGGGTGACCTTGGGCTAGTCACACTTCTCTGAAGTCTCTCAGCCCCACTCACCTCACAGAGTGTTTGTTGTGGGGGAGGAAGGGAAAGGAGAATGTTAGCCGCTTGAGACTCCTTCGGGTAGTGAAAAGCGGGATATCAAATCCAAACTCTTCTTCTTCTTCTTCTTCTTACTCAGCTATGAAGCTCACTGGGTGACCTGGGGCCAGGTTGTGGGGATTAAATGAGAAGGCGAGAACTACATATGTCATCTTGAGCCTCCTTGGAGAAAGAAGCTGGGATATAAATTCAGACGCCCTCAGAAGGGGGTGGACTCTCCTTCTCTGAAGGTTTTCTTATACACAGAGGTTGGATGGCCACTTGCAAGTGATTCTTGAATTGGATTCCTGTTTTGCAGGAGATTGGACCAGATGCCCCTTGGGGTTCTTTCCAAATCTACACTGGATGCAGTGCCGACTGGAAAGGGTGAGTGGCGTCTGAAATTCCCAATTCTCTTTGAAGAGAATGCCTGGTTTCTGCAGTTGCATCTGAATTTGTTCTGTGGTCGAGCTTCTGGCGGTTTCTGTGGCGAACTTGTCTTTGTGGTAATTGAGCTCTCTGATATCTGGGGGTACCCCGCTCTCCAGTTAAAAATTGTCATAAGAGACCAGGAGGGAGCCTCTGTCTTTAGAAGACAGAAGGTTTGAGGGAAAGAACAGCCTAAGCTTTAGGGTAAAATAAATGAACTTCAAGATTCAAAGGAAATTATGAAATAATAATAATAATAATAATAATAATAATAATAATAATAATAATAACCCAGCAACTCTGGGCAGATTACAACCGAATGTTAAAAACAATATAGCATCAAACATTGTATTTTAAAATAAATTCATAACTAAGACAGTTTTGACTTTGCATTAAGAAGAAGAATGAAATCCTAGTTCTTATTTATGAGACTGGCCATTTCTAGAGTCCTCTGAAATACATTTTCTTCACAAGGAAAATGGAAAGGTCACCTTGAAAGGACATGGGATCCATTCCCATAAAGCGATTGTGGCAGGATGTGATGTGGAAAACCCAAAGCTTGGTTACAAGAGTGCAGGGGGGGGGAAAATGTAAACTCAACAGTGGCAAAACTCGCAGGATGAATAGTCAAGGACCAGGCGCAAAAGGATAGCTGTGTGAGGGTTTATTTTTGAAAAAGCCAGTTGGGATTCTAATGCTCGCTACATGAGAAGCAATAAAGAAAGGAGAAATTTATCCTGAATGGGGTAACTGTGCCCCTGAACGACCAGATGCGTAGCCTGGGAGTTATTCTGGACTCACAGCTGTTCATGGAGGCGCAGGTTAATTCTGTATCCAGTGAAGCAGTTTACCAGCTCCATCTGGTACGCAGGCTGAGACCCTACCTGCCCGCGGACTGTCTCGCCAGAGTGGTGCATGCTCTAGTTATCTCTCCTTGGATTACTGCAATGCGCTCTATGTGGGGCTACCTTTGAAGGTGACCTGGAAACTACAACTAATCCAGAATGCGGCAGCTAGACTGGTGACTGGGAGTGGCCGCCGAGACCACATAACACTGGTCTTGAAAGACCTACATTGGCTCCCAGTACGTTTCCGAGCACAATTCAAAGTTCCAAATTATCCATTGTTGGAACAATAACATCTTTGCTGACCTTTAAATCCTCTTGTTTGGACCCTAAACGGCTTAAGTTGGAATCTAGGGTTGGTCCAGTATACCTAAGAACAGAACCGGAACTTTTTAAATTGACAGTTATAGGCTGTGGGTGGCTTAAAGAAGGATCCTTGTCCTTTAATTCTCCCAACTTAGAGGTGTTGAAACCAAGTAAAAAAAGAGAAGCTATAAAGTCTTGAGGGAGAAGCAAGTGGCATTTTAGGGCATATTCTGGGCCAGGGACGTGTTTGCCACCAACCTGAATTCTCCAAGGTCCTGAGAGCATTGTTAGGACTTTGCTGGATTTGGCAAGAATTGGGTACCAGAAATGAGGGGAGAAGCAACACATTACAATACATTAACCAAAAAGGGTTCTGGATTGACTATGGACTATGAATGAATATACTTTATTCGGTCACAGACCAGCATAAAACAAGATATTTGCATTTATAAAAACAATGTAAAAACAATGTAAAAAATATATGTTTAAATGGGTACTCATTACATGATGAGGGCATATTCAACATATCCAGCCCGACTTAAACCATGTCCTTAAAATCATTGATTAAACATAGATATAACTAATAAAATTTAGATTCGGGTATCGGTTCTATGAGATAGGCTACTAAAATATAGATCCTGGCAGGGGAGACACCTTGATCATAATTCCAGCTCTATAGCAAGGGTAGCGGGATGTGGGTGGCGCTGTGGTCTAAACCACAGAGCCTAGGGCTTGCCGATCAAAAGGTCAGCGGTTCGAATCCCTGCATGGGGTGAGCTCCTGTTGATCGGTCCCTGCTCCTGCAGAAATTGGCCCAAAGACATATTCGCACCATAATCCGGTACAGGTGACCCTAAAAATGGTTTCCAAGGATTCTTTTAGGTGGAGAATGGATGACGCTTGATGAGAGACACTAAGCTGGTAGAAAGAGCTGTGAAAAAGATGAAGGAGTATTTTCAAATTAATTGGAATTCGGAAGTTGAAAAGAGGATCGCTTGGGATGCAAGTAAAGCTGTAATGAGAGGATTTCTCATAAGTGAAAAAGCAAAAAAGAAAAAATTACAAAATGCGGAAATGGAAAGGTTGCTGAAGTTAATTAAAGCGAAGGAAAAAGAATTAAGGGGACATCCTAAATGTTTAAAAATTCAAAAGGAGATTAAATACTTGCAATCCCAATATGCAAAAATTGTGAACCAAGATATTGAATGGAAAGTGAAAATGATGAAGCAAAGAACATTTGAATCTGCTAATAAATGTGGAAAATTACTAGCTTGGCAGCTAAAGAAAAGACAGAAGGCAAATGTCATCAGCAATTTAGTAGTAAATGGAAGAACGGTGGAGAATCCAGAAGAAATCAGATGGTGTTTCCAAAAATTTTATAAGCAACTGTACAAGGAGGAGAAGATAGAAGAAGCAGAGATTAACCGATTTCTGGAAAAGAATGGATTGCAAAGAGTCCCAGAGGAAAAATTAGTAACCCTCAACCACCCGATATCGACTCAAGAAATTGAGGATGCAATTAATAATATGCAACTAGGGAAGGCCCCAGGACCAGACGGACTAACAGCAAAATATTATAAGACTCTGAAAGACTGGCTATTACAGCCTTTGAAAGAAATTTGCAACAAAATCTTGAAGGAGATAGGGCACCAGAGACGTGGAAAGAAGCCTTTATCACACTGATTCCAAAACCAGGGACAGAAAAAACTTCAATGAAAAACTATCGACCAATCTCTCTTTTAAATGTGGACTATAAAATTTTTGCGAATGTTATGGCTACAAGATTAAAAAGAGTGTTGAAAGACTATATACATAAAGATCAAGCAGGTTTCTTACCAGGAAGACAAATAAAATAATACAAGAATTATTGTGGACATTTTAGAAAAACTGGAAAGAAACATAAATACAGATGCAGCACTTTTGTTTATAGATGCGGAGAAAGCCTTCGATAATGTATCTTGGACATTTATGAAAAAGAATTTGGAAATGATGGGAGTTGGAGAAAGATTTTTAAATGGCATTCAATGCCATTTATACAGAACAAAGAGCCAAAATAATAATAAACAGTGTGATATCGGAGGAAATTGAAGTTCAGAAAGGAACAAGACAAGGGTGCCCTATCTCCCCTTTACTATTCATTACGGTCCTGGAGGTTCTCCTAAACATGTTACGAAAGGATAAACAGATAAAAGGAATTAGGGTGGGAGAGAAAGAATATAAACTACGCGCCTTTGCAGATGATTTGATGCTATCCCTACAGGAACCGGAAAACAGTGTTCCCAAAGCCCTGGAAGTAATTGAGCAATTTGGACGAGTTGCCGGCTTCAAATTAAATAAACAGAAAACCAAAGTTTTAAGTAAAAATATGAGGACAGAACAGATACAAAGATTACAAGATGGCACTGGACTCAATTTTGTAAAAACTGTAAAATATCTAGGTATCAATCTCACAGCTAAAAATTTGAACCTGTACAAAGACAATTATGAAAAGTTGTGGACAGAGATAAAGAAAGACTTGGAGATTTGGACGAGACTGAAATTGTCGTTAATGGGAAGAATAGCAGCGGTCAAAATGAACGTCTTACCAAGGATGCTGTTTTTATTCCAAGCCATACCAATTTTGGACAAATTGGATTGTTTCAGGATATGGCAAAAGGACTTATCGAAGTTTATATGGCAGGGTAAAAAGCCTAGAATTAAATTTAAGATTTTGACAGACTCCAAAGAAAGAGGAGGCTTTGCCCTGCCAGATTTAAAGATTTATTTTGAAGCAGCGGCCTTTTGCTGGTTGAAAGACTGGTTTAAACTAGAGAATGTGGATGTGTTGGACTTGGAGGGATATGACAATATGTTTGGTTGGCATGCATACCTTTGGTACGACAAAGTTAAAATCCACAAAACTTTTAAAAATCATATAGTTAGAAAAGCTTTGTATCAGGTTTGGATAAGATATAAAGACTTATTGGAGAGAAAGACTCCTAGATGGATTTCACCAGTGGAGGCCAAGGCCTATAAGAGACCGAATATGTCCGCAAGTTGGTTAAGATATATGGATATATTGCAGCAGGAAGGTGACTCAGTTAAGTTAAAAAGCTATGATCAAGTTAAAAGTCAAGTCACCGACTGGCTGCAATATCATCAGGTAAATGAAATATTCAAATTAGACAAAAAAATTGGTTTTCAAATGGAAAAATCAAAACTGGAAACAGAACTGATTGAATCGAACTCTAAAAACCTTTCCAAGATGTATAATTTGTTGCTAGAGTGGCATACGAAAGATGAATTGGTTAAATCGACAATGATTGATTGGGCGAAAGATGTGGGACATAATATTATGATGGATGACTGGGAGAGACTGTGGCAGAAAGGTATCAATTTTACTGCTTGTAATAGTTTAAGAGAAAACATAATGAAAATGGTTATATAGATGGTATCTGACACCAGTTAAGATAGCTAAGATGAGTTCTAAAATGTCGGATGTGTGTTGGAAATGTAAAGTTGCGAAAGGTACCTTTTTTCATATGTGGTGGTCATGTCCAGGGGTAAATGCTTTCTGGGATAAGATTTATAATGAGCTTAAAAAGGTAATGAAAGTTACCTTTGGTAAGAAACCAGAGGCATTCCTCTTGAGCATGACCAACGAAGAGATACCCAGTCAGGATAGAGTATTTTTTATGTATGCCACAACAGCAGCTAGAATTTTATTGGCAAGAACTGGAAGGGTGAAGAGATACCAACAGTGGAAGAATGGCAAATGAAGTTAATGGAATACATGGAACTCGCAGAACTGACCGCTAGAATCCGAGACCAGAGGGAGGAGAAGGTGTCGCAAGATTGGAAGAAATTTAAGGACTATTTATTGAAATGTGTTAAATTGAATGTTTGAATATTTGAGCAGAATTATCTAGAAGAATCGGCTTTAGCAGGTTAATGTTAGATAATATGATTCAGGAGAAATTTTTGATGTGTTAGATTTTATGACATAGAAGGTTTTAAGATATAGAATATAAGATATGATATATAGACTAAGTAATTTTAAACTTTTAGAAATTCGGTAAAAGTTAAAGGGAAAAGAAATATAGCTACCTAAATAATATATGGGATTTGAAAGGCAGTGGAGGGAACAGGGGAAGTCCCTGAAGAAGTTAAAAACAAGAAGAAAAACAGATAGGTGTTTATCAAGGTTTGTATATTTTTATGTTGTGCATTGTTTATTACGTATTATGTTTTTATGTATTATGTTTTTAATGTGTTTATGTTTCTGTAATGTTGTTGCTTTTTTGTTTTGTTCTGTTTTATTGGAAAATAATAAAAAATCTTTAAAAAACAAAAAAACAAACAAAAGGTCAGCGGTTCGAATCCCTGCAACGGGGTGAGCTCCTGTTGATCGGTCGCTGCTCCTGCCAACCATTTTCGAACTCCTTCCCTTGTGGAGTGTTCCCTCTTCTCCCCTCCCGTCCCACAGCTGCTGCCCCTTCCCTAAAGAGAGGTGTCTCCTCACGCTGCCCCACAGGGGCCTGGGAAGCACCCCCTGGCCAGCTCCAGAGGCACCATTCGCCTGGGGAGCTTGTAGCCAGGGCTGCTGCAACAAACAGCTGTGCAGGACTTTGGGAGGCAGAGACGCAAGGAGGCATCAAGGCGGGGAGGGAAGGAAAGAGGGACAGAGGCCAGTGTTGCTCGCGGCACCCTTGACCATCATTCAAGGCACCAAAGGGTGCCACAGCACCCTGCTTGAAAACCACTGCCCACCCAACAAGCATCATACATACATCACAGAAAGAGGCAGTCTTGTCTCCTGGTTGTCTCTTGACATGAAACCTGACTGTCACTGTCTCACCAGAGTGGTGCATGCTCTGGTTATCTCCCACTTGGACTACTGCAATGCGCTCTATGTGGGGCTACCTTTGAAGGTGACCTGGAAACTGCAATTAATCCAGAATGCAGCAGCTAGACTGGTGACTGGGAGTGGCCACCGGGACCACATAACACCGGTCCTGAGAGATCTACATTGGCTCCCAGTACGTTTCCGAGCACAATTCAAAGTGTTGGTGCTGACCTTTAAAGCCCTAAACGGCCTCGGTCCTGTATACCTGAAGGAGCGTCTCCACCCCCATCATTCAGCCCGGACACTGAGATCCAGCGCCGAGGGCCTTCTGGCGGTTCCCTCACTGCGAGAAGCAAAGCTACAGGGAACCAGGCAGAGGGCCTTCTCGGTAGTGGCGCCCGCCCTGTGGAACGCCCTCCCATCAGGTCAAGGAGATAAACAACTACCTGACATTCAGAAAATACCTGAAGGCAGCCCTTTTCAGGGAAGTTTTTATTTTTTATTTTTTTATACAGATTTTATTGGGTTTTTTTTCAAAACAAAGAACAACAAAACACATAACACAACACATACACAACATTCAAAACATAATGAAAAACAAATACAAACCACCGCCAAAAACACCAATAATTCTTTTTCTTGCTTATAAAAAAAAAAAAATTCTTGTTCGAATCTAGGTGGGGTGACTTCCCCCGTTTTCTCTCCTTTGGTTCCAATTCTAATTTATTTTAATAACTTCTAAAATTCAAATCATCCAATAAATCTAAACAAACTTCTTAATCTTTACTTTTACTTCAAAATACATCCTATTACTTCTTAACTCAACTCTTATTTCTTATATCACTTAAACTGCTGCTAATTAGACATTCACATATCTCTTCACTTGTTCAAATTCTTAAAATCTTAACACACTGACTTCAGGGTACCATGGTGAGCCATCCCAGTTATATTTTAAATATTCTCACCCTATCCCTTTTCTAACCATTTCCCTTCGCCATCTCGGGGTCTCCCCCCAGACATTTCTCCATCTCTCTCCAACAACAATGTCCAGAATGTCCTCTCTTTGTCTTTCCATAAATCCACAGGTCCAGACATAGTCCAAAAATGTCCTTGCAGGGTACTTCAGGGTACACAGATCATCACCTTCCAGCATCTCCGTTTCAAAATTCCGGTCCTCTTCTAATTGTAGATTCACAAATCTTCTCCCCATCATTCCTGGGCTCTCACCCCAGAAATTGGATATAAATTGTTTTCTAATCCTGGGTCTCTCACCCCAACAGGATTTTCCTTCGTCTCGGAGTTGCATAGTCATTGTACTTTGTTTCTCAAAAATTCCCTCAAGTTCTCTGCCAAGGTTTCCTTCCAAATTAACCAAAGTCTCGTAAGTCTTTCCTGTGGAATATAACTTCTCCTCAACATCCTGGTTCAGCAAAATTAATTTCTGATTTAGCAATTCTAACTTCAAAAAAATAATCCTTTGTTCATGAGTCAATTCTGAGTCCAAAGCCAGTTTAAAAACGAAACCAATCATAGTGGAAGCAGGCATAGGGTATCAAGTTTCAGTATTTTTCCATTCTCAACTTCAATCTCCTCCGATATCACACTGTTTACTATTACTTTTGCTCTTTGTTCTGTATAAATGGCCTTAATGCCATTTAAGAATTTTTCTCCAACTCCCATCTTTTCCAAATTCTTTTTCATAAATGTCCAAGATACTTTATCAAAAGCTTTCTCTGCATCAACAAACAGTAGTGCCGCATCTAAGTTTATGTCTCTCTCCAGTTTTTCTAAAATGTCCACAATAATTCTCGTATTGTTACTTATTTGTCTTCCTGGTAAGAAACCTGCTTGATCTCTATGTAT
>OFHU01002637.1:0-26962 GCA_900245905.1 Lacerta viridis
AATGCAATACAGAAAGAAACCCGAGAAAGAAAATATGAAAACAAATATAGAAACAAAAGTCTTACAACCTCTGATACATATTTCTTATTACTTATTTCAAGCCATTTTGTACCGCATTTTAATATTTCTAAATACTTCTTCAATTATAACATGATCCCCCACCCTCTACTCTCCCTCCCCCATACTTCCCTCACCCATGTGGGATCTTATTAAACTTATACTATTCTATTCTGTTGTTATTTATATTTGTTCTTGTTATACACATTTTGATATAATACCCAATATCCTTGCGAACGTTAATCTTTTATGTTTGCTGCTAATTGATTTTCCTTTCTAGATTTTTCATATATACTTCTACAATTTCCCATTCCTTATAGACTTTCTGGGTAGAGCCTCCTCTGATTGACGCCGTTAATTTCGCCATTGCCATAAATTCATAAATTTTTGATCTCCATTCCGACAGTTCTGGTATTGTACCTGTTTTCCAGTTTTTAGCGACCAATATTCTTGTTGCTGCTGTCCCATAAAGAAATATATTCTTTTTGTCTTTAGGGATGTCATAAGTTAGTAAGCCTAGCAGGTATGCTTCTGGTTTCTTATGGATTGTGGTTTTAAAGATTTTTTTTTTCAATTCTTCATGAATCTTAATCCAGAATTGTTTAATTAATTTGTACCCCCACCACATATGAAAGTGTTCCCACTTCCTCATTACATCTCCAGCAAAAATTGGAGTGTTTTTTATAGATCTTAGCCAGTTTCACTGGAGTAAGATACAAACGGTGACACATTTTCATATTTTCTCTTATTGCATAACATGCAGTAAAATTAATGTCTTCACTCCATAATTTTTCCCATCTATCTAAATGAATTATTTTACCTAAATCCTGTGACCACTTTATCATTGTTTCTTTTATAACTTCATCCTTTAGCTCCCACTCTAAAAATAATTTATACATTCTCAATATTGTCTTTTTGTCTGGTTGTGCCAATTCATTTTGCAACTTTGAGATTCCCTGTTCAAAACCAATCTTTCTATCCTCCTTAAATAGATTTGCTATTTGGTAATATTGTAGCCAGCTACTGCAATATTCTTTGATTTCCTCATATGGTTTTAATTTTACTACACCTTGTTCGTTTATTAATAATTGGTGGTATGTAGGCCATGTCTTTTCCATATTTAGTTTCTTTATTCCTAAGACCTCTGGTGGGCAAACCCACCAGGGTGTTTTTCGTTCAGGTAACCACCACTGATTTATCCACACTTTGTATAGGGATTTTCTAAATACATGATTTAAGAAGTCCTTATTTACCCCTCCATGTCTAAAATCTCAGTGTTGTTTAGCCTAACCCAATCTTTAATCCACCCTAAGCAAGCCCATAATAATATAATTTCAAATCTGGTAATCCAAAGGCCCCCCCAATCTTTTGAATCTATTAAT
Source organism: Lacerta viridis (assembly GCA_900245905.1). Lineage (NCBI taxonomy): Eukaryota > Metazoa > Chordata > Lepidosauria > Squamata > Lacertidae > Lacerta > Lacerta viridis. Next base: position 1,440 of record OFHU01002637.1, read on the forward strand.
AACTTGCACTTTACCCTTGGTCTCTTCCCTTGCCGTATAAATTGTGAAATATCCTTCCTCCATTCTTCAAAGATCTGTGTTTTGCTAATTATTGGGAGCATTTGGAACAAAAACAACATTTTTGGTAAAACAATTATTTTTATAGTCAAGCTCCTGCCCCACAATGATAATTTTAATCTTTGCCAGATGTAGAAAGAAAGAAAGAAAGAAAGAAAGAAAGAAAGAAAGAAAGAAAGAAAGAAAGAAAACTAGGAAATGTTGGAGGAATACAATCAGGCAAAAGCTGCTAAGACTTTCATCAAGCTGTTCACACAAATTTGCTGGCATTTTATAGTTAATTCTCTACATCATGGGTAGGCAAACTAAGTCCTGGGGGCCGGATCTGGCCCAATCACCTTCTAAATCCTGCCAGCGGATGGTCCGGGAATCAGCATGTTTTACATGAGTAGAATGTGTTTTTATTTAAAATGCATCTCTGGGTTATTTGTGGGGCATAGGAATTCATTCATCCCCCCCAAAAAAAATATAGTCCAGCCCCCCACAAGGTCTGAGAGACAGTGGACCAGCCCCCTGCTGAAAAAGTTTGCTGACCCCTGCACTACATGCTCCCCCCCAAAAAAAAAACCCTGAGTAGGGAAAAACATTAGAAGAGGTCCTTGGTGTCAAGTGAAACTGTCAAAAATTTCACACAGCTCTTGGATAGCACTATACTCCATGAAACTGCGAACAGAACTTTGACAGTTATATGCCACTGAATTTCAGGTGTTGGGGATAAATGTTAGGAGAGAGCTCTTTAATGTCCTGCATGTGGGCTTCCTAGAGGCATCTGGTTGGTTACAATTTTATGCACATAAAATGTTTTCTCAGGGAAAACTAAGAACATACCAAAGGCCTGCTGAAGTGGCCTCCCATGTGACTATGTACTGGTAAGTGCAATAGCCTTCTCCTGCTGTTGGTTCCCTGAGAGAGACTAGTATCCAGATGCAATGTGTCTCTGTTCCCAGAGGTTAGGGCTGAATGATGATCAGCTTTTCAACACTGCGATTTGTTGAAAAAACATTTGGCATTGGCATCTGCCCACAAGACACTGGGTGAAACTTCTCCAGCTCTCACCTAGAGAGCTGAGGCGGTTTCACCCAGGCTTGCACGAGGCTGGGACAATGCAGGTCTCTCTATCGTATGAGGGCAGATTGGGATGGTGGTTTCACTCGGCACCCTTGGCAAGGAACTAAAAGCGCTACTGGCCAACTGGAGGAGGACTTGCAGGGCTGTGGGGATAGCCAGCATCTGGGACAACCAGTAATCCCGGAGTTCCTGCTCCCACTGGCCGTGAAAGGGTCCGCTGGCTATGAATCTGAAGGTAGTTGTCGTGAGTTCTGAAGGTTTCCGAAGGTTTCTGAAGGTTCCGGAGGTTTCCGGATAGGAAAGATAGGCAAAGCTAAATAGTGGCCAAAACTTAGAAGGCCAAATAAACGTTTTTGAAATAAAATGAAATAAATACTAAGAGACTGCAGTCAATGGTGAAGAAGCGCTCCACTGCTCTGTGCGGCTTGGTTTCTCTCTGGCTTGTCTCGCACTGATGTTCTCTCTGGCTTGTCTCGCGCGTTCTCCACACCGCTACAGAGAGCAGGGGCTATTTATTAGGAAGTTAAACATCGTCATAACATTGTCAATAACCAATCACAACGTTGTTTCTAGGCTAGTTTCTGGGCGGGAAACTCTCAACTGATCATTAAGGAGGCTAAATTGGCGCGCTTTGCCCCCAGCGCGGAGGGATCCAGGCAGCAAACCTCTGCCGGATCCTTTTACCTTCCTTGCTATGCGCGGAAGATTACCTTAAAGAAAACAGGTGCAGGAGCACCTTAAAACGTATTCCCACACAGGGCTGCTGCAATGGAGCCAGTTTTTGGTCTGCGACCTTGGCAGGGGCCAACCCAGCCAACCCCTAAATACACTCCTGACTTGACCTGACTAGAACAAATTATATTGAAAGAGAAACAGGCATTCCCCTTTTGCTTTATACTTTTTAAAGCAGTCTTAAGTTGGTGAGTATCAGCACATCTTTGTGTTAATACATTGCATAGTTTAATTGTATGTTGTGTCCGTCCTGAATCTCCCACCATTCAACATGACTGGACAACTCTGGGTTCCACCAATATAAAAGACAGAAAATGTTGCTCTAGAAAAGGTCTGACTTAGCATAAGGTAGCTCCTTCTGTTCATGTGTAGTTTTTCTGCTGAGGGCCTTCTGGCGGTTCCTCACTGTGAGCAGCAAAGCTACTGGTGCCCGCCCTGTGGAACGCCCTCCCAGCAGAGGTCAAAGAGATAAATAACTATCTGACATTCAGAAAATACCTGAAGGCAGCCCTGTTTAGGGAAGTTTTTAACCTGTGATATTTTAATGTATTTTAATATCTGTTGGAGGCCGCCCAGAGTGGCTGGGGGACCCAGCCAGATGGGCGGGGTACAAATAATTATTATTATTATTATTATTATTATTATTATTATTAACCTAGTAAACTGTGTTTTCTCACTGCCAATTACTAGGCATCATTTTGCTTTTATTTCTGTAACTAAATTATACTTTGCATTCTCCCTTTGCTTTCAGAGGTACCATGCCTTCTGAATGTGTTACCGGGAATCACAAGTGCGGAATACCAGAGGCATCTAAGTGGCCACTACAAGAACAGGATGGACTGGATTAACCTTTGGCCTCATACAGCATGGATCTTCTTATGGGTTACAATAATAAAACTAGTGTTTTGGTTAAGTGAATCTGAATGTTCTGAGGGGGGAAGTCCAAACAGGCTTATGAAGGTGAATGCATTAATCCGTTCAGTTAAATGATTAAAGTAGACTTAGGGTGGGAACACCAAATGATTGAAGACTGGGAACTGGCATGTTTCTGCCTGAGGCCTACTCCTACTCTGCTCTATAGTGGTGGATGCTTCAGATTAGTGGCTGCCAACCCTAAATCTAAATATTTATACCTTATGGCATTGGGGAAGGGTCCTAGAAAGTAGGGAAAGTGCCCTTTGAGATTCCTACATTGCAGGGGGTTGTGCTAAATGACCCTTAGGATCCCTTCCAACTCTACGTTCTATGATTCTTTTATTATCGGTGGGTAAGATGTTTCAGTCCTAATGGCTTTTAAAAATATGAAGGTGTTTTAGATTTTTATGTGTTTTGTTTTATGCTGGTTTTCATGTGCATGTTGTAAGTTGCCTTGAGCTACCTTTATAAAAATAAACCGATGGGGCCCCCAGAAAAGGGCCCCCAGATTTAATCCACCAGAATCATCACCATCATTATAACTGTTATTTAAGTTGGTCTCTAAGGTGCTACTGGAAAGAAATTTTTATTTTGTTTTGTTATTTAAAAGGCAGGTTTTGTCTCAATTTTCTTCCCACCCTGAAGAAAGGCGGTTGGAGTCTTTAAAAATCCACTCAGGCTTTCCGTCTTTCTTCTGGGGGGATTTTCAAAGACTCCAACCGCCTTCCCCGTCCCCTTTTCAAATAGATTTTATTTTATTTATTGTATTTCTATGCTGCTTTTTATTCAAATGAATCTCAAAGCAGCTTACAAACAATAAATAACAATCGTAGAACATTGCAAATACATCGTAAGTCCTATAAAATAATTAAGAAAACCTCAACAATTACAATCTGTAAAACAACAACAACTACTAAAAATAAGCTAAACATCACAGTTAACACAAAAGGCATATTACATGGCTGAAAAAAATCAGTACAACATTAACGATCTCAAAAACAATACATTGGTTGGGCAGGGACAGATGGAAGGGAAGTGAGAGGCTACATTTTGAGGGCAGAACAGAAAAGGGCACCCAGATTTAATCCACCAGAGCGAAATGCGATAAATAATGTTATCTTCTTGATCCGTTTATCCGTTGTCGTTGTTGTTGCACGTGTAATCTATTTAAACTGCTATCTTTATGGCAGGGGTGTGCGTCACGTGGGGGAGGCCATATTCACAGTCTAAAAACAGTTAACTTCTTGATCTATTTTAAACTGTTACCTTGAAGGAAGATTGTTCATTTGTGTTGGTTTTTTGTTTGTTTGTTTGTTTGCTCCCTAGAGGGATATGTCCGTTTTCTTTCCATCGCACTGGCACAGGAGCCTATCACTTGAAGCCTTAAAAAAAAAAAAACCCCTCAGGCTGCAGCTAAAGGGACGCTTCCCGCCTTTTCTTTGTGTCCTGAGACCCCTTGAAGCGCTGGGAGGTAGGAGGGCAGGAAGGAGCAGGTTTAAGTTTCTTTTAAACCGCGCTTTCTTCCCGCTCCTTAGCAAGTCCTTGTACTGTATAAGAGGTAATTCTCCCCAACCCCACCCACCCCCCCACCCCCGACCCAAGTTCGCGAAGAATACGCTCCCTCGTTATGGAGGGAGAGGAGAGCAGATCACAACAACTTTCTATAGCTGGGAAAACACCCCCCACCACAAACACACCTCGTACATGGGGGGGGGGCGCCTCTGGATCCATGAACAAGGAAGGGAGGCGCGTATATTAATGGAGTGTCATCCCCTTACCAGTTTGGGGAGCGTGTGGTAACCCTATTAATAGTAGCAGGAATGACCAAACGCCATTTAGAAAGCAAAACGGAAAGGAACCCTTTATGACTAGGTGTTTGGGGGGGAGGGGCAGAAAATCCCGAATTTGCAAGAGTTGAGAGGTATTTCAGGTATTTCTCACAGACTAGGAGGGGGAATGAGATAAACCCTCATAAATAAGTATGGAGCTAATAACTTTTTCATTGGGGTGTGGTATAGCTTTTTAACACTGGTCAGAGAGTTCATCTATAATGCTGGAGTAATTTTTGTTTGGGCAGGGATTATATTGTCTTTTTGCCTATACAGTATATAGAAGAATTATACCACATTTATTGGTGTTGGGGAGGGGAGGAGATAACAGAAATTGAGTAGGGCTCATTTATAGCAGAAGCCAGGGAAGCTTATTTAAATTCCTCTTTCCCCACCCCCATCCTCTCCAGGAGAACAAAGCAAAGTCCCTCTTAGTAGGAGTGTGAGGAGCTCAACGACTAATTTATGGTTAGGGAGTGTGAATTCCTTTCAAGCACACACTGGGAAGATATTTCATATACTGTATGGGAGAGCTGATCACATATCATTATGAGTTGGCATGTATTCCAGTGTCACAATTATTCAAGATTTGAAGGCCTTGTTAAGCATCTATCTAAGACTATCCTTAAAATTGGTTTCTTGGTTTTGAGTAAGTTGATAATAACATTCTCTCCTTGCTTTTCCCTTTCAGTTACAGGCACTTTGTTGCAAGGTCAGGAGTTAAAGATGTATTGCAGTAGAAGAAAGAATTTTATGGTGGTAGTTTCTTTTCTAATTGTTCTGTCCTTTGAAGCATACTTGTGGCTGTTGCAAACCCCTTTCCTGCCACAAACAATACAGTCAACTGATCTCTGCAAAGGTGAGATTGCCAATGATACAATAACAGCTTTAAAATATAATAAAACATTCATCGTTTCACCATATCACGATGACAGACGAGGAAACCTAACTCGTGTGATCGCAGTAGTGCGCTACAAGAAAATACAGGACCTTTATTGTTGGTTTTGCTGTAGTCATGATGGCCATGTCTCCATAATAAGAGCAGCCATAGACATTCACTTGGATAGAACTGGTTTCCCTTTTGGTCCAGCAGATATCGTGTGCTTGGAACCCAGAAAGTGCTCTCCAAAATACGTGTCAATTCATTCATCTCCTAGAGGGAATATCGACAAGCTACCAAGGTTTGAAATTAAAAACCGTGTGCCCAAGGATTCATTTTCTGCTGAATTCACTCTTTGTCTCCCTGTCATGTTTGGAAACTACAGCAATGTCTTGCAGTTCATACAAAGCATGGAAATGTATAAAATTCTTGGTGCACAGAAAGTGCTGGTCTACATGTACAACTGCAGCCAACTCATAGAGAAAGTATTGGAATTTTATGTTGCAGAAGGTACCATTGATATTATTCCATGGCCAATTTTTTCATATGTTAATTTCTCTTCTTTCTGGTATTCTTCCAAAGACTGGGACTATGGGAAAGCTACAGTCCTAAATGATTGCATCTACCGCAATATGTACAGGAGCAAATATGTAGTTCTTAATGACATTGATGAAATTATCCTACCCATTAAGCATCTGAGTTGGAAAACAATGATAAGCGATCTTGAGAATCGAAATCCAGAGACAGGCATCTTCTTGTTTGAGAACCATTTATTTCCTCAGCATATCTTTTCCTCTACAGACACACTCAACATTTCATCCTGGAAAATGGTCCCAGGAACTAATATACTGCAGCATATTTACAGAGAGCCCATTAAACTGAAGTTCAGTAATCAGAGAAAGATGATCGTTAATCCAAGAGCAGTGGTTCAGACTTCAGTCCACACCATTCTCAAAGGTTATAGTAAGACGCTGGTAGTTCCCAAAGAGATTGCAATTCTTTATCATTGCAGACAGTATGTTGAAAAAGAGATCCCTGGAAAATACCTCATTAGGGACACAACGATCTGGAGATACAATGTTTCTTTGATTAATAATGTTAACAACATACTTAAAAAACAATTCCCTAGAAAGAGTTCCAAGTTTAGATGGAATAAATTCTAGGGAGGCATTGTAGCTTTTATAAACAGTTGTATTTTTACACATACAAAATTACTTACTAACAAAGTACTGGTACATTCCATATGCTAAATTTGTAGAACTTCATTCTACAGTTAGAAATGTACAACCACCTAGTGTATGCTCAGTAAAGTTGTTATTCTAAGGAATTTTTTAAAAAGCATATATTCCCTAGACATCAGTTCCTATTCACTGTTACCTGGACTTACATCTACACTATAGATTGCACTAAGCTCATACTCATAACTTTCATGGCTTTCTTCAAAGAATCCTAGGAACTGTAATTCACTGAAAATATTTCTCTATTCCTCCCTCTTTCCACTACTTTGTTTCTTAACATCCTGTTCAATGAATAGTTTTAAAAAACTTGCTTATCATTTTGTCCAGTTTATTTGGTCCTGAATAAAGATGTTATCTGATGGTTTCGGATTTTCTTCTTTTTCCTCCAAACTGTGGCTGGAACTAATAACACAAGCTGTGGCAGAAACTCTAGGAGTCTCTCTGAGTGGAAAAAGAACTTGCAGGGTTTGGGACCAAAAGCCCTTTCCTCTTATTAGCCTTTACAACCCTACATCCCCATTCTGCATAACTGTTAAAAATGCAGGAACCCTTTCCCACCTGGCCACTCACCCTAGCAAATAATCAATTCTGTATGTCCCTGCTGAGAGAGATTTCGGGAAAGGAGCTGGTGCAAATACCACAGCAGGTTTCTCTAAAGAAGTGTAAAGCAGTTGGGGAGCAGCCTTAGCTCAGTAGCAGAGTATCTGGCACCTTGTGGGAGCCACAGTGCCTCATCCCCCTCCCCCATACTGAAAATTTAAAATTATGAGCACAGATCTCCAGATTAACCAACCAAGCCAAATACACTATTGGCTGAGAACATTCAGGAAGCTTGTACAGTACCTTCCTAATAACTAGAAACAGGAAGCTGCCTTATACTGTGTAACTGAGAACTTACTGACACTTCCTATTGTCCTGCTGCTTTCTTCCATGGCGATTGCTATTTAGTGCTCAATCAGAACAAACAGCAATTCGGGTGAAATATACTAGGAGTCAAGTGTGGATTTCATGCTCTTTATTCAGCTCATTGTAGCGAGGAATGCAGTTCCCCCAAAACGTCTGCTTTATATACACTATTTACACAATGGGCCCCACGTGATTGGCTAATTCCGGGATACTCCTGTATGCCAATCAGGTTGCGGATTCACTTCCACCTGGAGCTGGATTGGGTGGCTCCTGCGGACCAATCAGACTGCTGCATTCTGGATCCTATTGTTCTAGGACCAATCAGACTGCTGCATTCTGGATCCTATTGTTCTAGGACCAATCAGACTGCTGCATTTTGGATCCTATTCAACTCAGTACATAACACCCCTCCCCTCTAAGTTTCAGTCCTGCCCGGGAGGTTGCATTCATAGTCCTCGAGGTACGCTGGCCACCTACGTATTCATTGCGGCCTGGGGTGTTCCCTGGTCAGGGGTTCAGGTTCTGGCTCGTGTTCCCAGGCTGATGGGGCCGTTTGGTCTGGCGCAACTGGCTCACTCAGTCGTGGCTCTGGTTCCGGTGCCCTTTCGGCCTTGCGGGTCCTCTCAGTATTTACTGATTCTGCCTCCCCTGCTGGCCCCTCCTGCTCTACAGGTCTCACTGCCCCACTGTTCCCTTGGGACTCCTCTGACCTGTGCTTCTGGGAATCGTCACCGTAGCTGGTCACAGTGGCGGCGCCAGCATTGCCCCTCCCCCCGTTAGCACCTCATATGACCGGGGCCAGTCACCCTGGTGACTGGCAGGTACCCATGCCGGGCCTGCCCCAAAATTCTTTGCATACACTGGGTCTTGGGCCACAAAGCTCCAGGGGTTCCTGCCTTCCCCCACCGCTACCTCATCCTGAGCTCTGTCGGGGTGAAGGCAGTCCAGTCTGATTGCGAGGCGCCGGCCCATTAGTAGTTCAGCGGGGCTCCGGCCAGTCGTTGAGCTGGGGGTGCTGTGCTGTGCTGTGCTAGAAGGAATGTGGCGAGGCGGTACTCCCAGTCTCCTTGCGTCATGCGGCGTAGGGTGTCTTTGCTGGTCCGCACCATGCACTCTGCTTGGCCATTGGCAGGGTGGAATGGCGCCGAGCATATGTGGCAGATGGCGTTCTGCGCTGTGAAGGTCTGGAATTCTTCTGACATAAATGCGGTTCCGTTGTCTGAGACGAGAGTGTCAGGGAGTCCATGGGTTGCAAACAGCCTGCGTAGTACCCGGATGGCTGCGGACGTAGAAGTGGATGGTACCAGTGCGACTTCCAGACATTTGGTGTAGGAGTCCACCACTATGAAGAATGTTTTCACCTGGAAGGGGCCCACGAACTCCACGTGCAGGCGTGACCATGGTGCTCGGGTGGACTCCCAGGACTGGACTGGGGCCCTTGGGGCATCCGGGTGGGATTCTTGGCAGGCCTGGCAGTGTTTGACCCAGGCCTCTATCTCTCTTGTCAATCCTCGGCCACCACACATAACTCCTGGCAAGGGCCTTCATTCTCACTACCCCTGGGTGTGTCTCGTGCAGGGCTGTAAGGACCCTTTTGCGGAGGGACTGGGGAACGACGACCCTGCTTCCCCAATAACAGGCACCCCTTGTGGGCTGACAGTTCATGTTTACGGGTTGTGTAGCCAGCAAATTCTGGCCCAAGGCTGTTGCTGGGCCCTCACCTCCACACCCAGTCCAGGACCCGGGAGATGACCCTATCTTTCTTGGAATGGTGTGCAACTTCTTGTGCCTGAATAGGGCGGTCGGGAAGCAGCTCCAGGCTCATAACCTCTTGTGCGGGTGCTGGGTCGGGGCCTGTTTCTGGTAGTGGTAGCCTGCTGAGGGCGTCTGCGTGGCCCATCGCCTTCCCAGGGCGGTGAATCAGTGCATACTGGTAGCCGGCAAGGAAAATTGACCACCTGAGGACGCGAGGAGACAGCACTTGGGGGGTCTGCTTTTCGGGGGCAAACAAACCAAGCAACGGCTTGTGGTCAGTCACCACGGTAAAGGGCCGCCCGTACAAGAAATCATGGATTTTTTTACTCCCTTCATGATTGCCAGACCTCCTTGTCGATTTGCGAGTAGTTCCGCTCGGCTGCGGCGAGCGTCTGGGAAAAGTATGCCACTGGCACCTCTCTTCCATCTGGGAGTTGGTGTCCCAGGACAGTGCCGATGCCGTAGGGTGAGGCGTCGCATGCTAGCACCACCGGCAGCCTCTCGTCGAAGTGTGCCAAGACCGAGTTTGAGACGAGCAAGTCCTTGACTGCCTGGAATGCGGCCTCCTGGCGCTGGCCCCACACCCAAGGGGCCCGCTTGTCCAGGAGTCTGTGTAGGGGCTCTGCTACTGCTGCCTTATGGGGAAGGAAGGCATGGTAAAAGTTCAATAGCCCCAAGAAGGCCTGAAGTTCAGTCTTGCCCTTGGGCGCTGGGGCATCACAAATGGCCCGTACCTTGTCCCCAGTCGGGTGGACCCCTTCTGCGTCCACCATAAATCCCAGGAAGTCCACCTGAGGCACTCCTAGTAGACACTTTTCCCGCTTCACTTTGAGACCCGCTGTCTGGAAACGGTGCAGAATGGTGCAGAGGCAGTCCTCAAACTCCTCTGGCGTGGGTCCAGCAATCAACACATCATTGAAGAAGGGGGTGACGCCAGGAATCCCTTTAAGGAGAGAGTCCATTCGATTCTGGAATATCCCTGGTGCCACGCTGACACCGAATTGCAGCCACTTTACCTTGAACACTCCTCTATGCGTCACAATCGTCTGTGCTTCTGCTGTGGCCTCATCCATCGGCAGCTGTTGATAGGCTTGTGCCAAGTCCACCTTGCTAAAAAAAATTGACCCAGACAGGGTGGCGAGGACATGGCTGATCACTGGCGGTCATGAAGCATGTGCTCCAAATCTGAGAAGTTGCAGAACCGAGCGGCTTGGCGGAGGGAGGTCACAAATCCAGTTATGGTTTCTCCAGGGGCTTGCCACTTTGCGTAGAAGGCATTTCGACGAGCCACCACCGAGGGCTGCGGTGAGAAGTGCCCCTTCAGCCGTTCCATTATTGTTTAGTAGGGAGCGGTAGCGACATCTTCAGGCGCATTTCGAAGTCTCCTCTCCGCAGACACTGAAGAATATCGCCCTCTTCTTGGTGTCGTTGGTGACCCCTTTAGCTTCTAGGAGGAAAGTGAAACGGGAGGCGTACCCTTCCCAGTCTCCTGATGCTGGGTTGAACGGCGAGAAGCTGCTGTTGGTTGCCATTCTGAGTTCCTTGTGTCCCAGAGCTGAAGCCTGGATACACGGTGCGAGACAGCGATGCGGCAGGCGGCGGTGCTGCGTGTGTTGGTCAGCTTAGTGGGATCCCACCTTCATCGCTAGTGAAATATACTTGGAGTCAAGTGTGGATTTCATGCTCTTTATTCAGCTCATTGTAGCGAGGAATGCAGTTCCCCCAAAACGTCTGCTTTATATACACTATTTACACAATGGGCCCCATGTGATTGGCTAATTCCGGGATACTCCTGTATGCCAATCGGGTTGCGGATTCACTTCCACCTGGAGCTGGATTGGGTGGCTCCTGCGGACCAATCAGACTGCTGCATTCTGGATCCTATTGTTCTAGGACCAATCAGACTGCTGCATTCTGAATCCTATTGTTCTAGGACCAATCAGACTGCTGCATTCTGAATCCTATTGTTCTAGGACCAATCAGACTGCTGTGTTTTGGATCCTATTCAACTCAGTACATAACACCAGGTTTTCCCTGGATTGTCCTTTGTTCCAATCTATCACTAAAGAGTGGATTTTCCATTGGAAAGGATCTTGTCAGAGGGGAAACTGCTCCAACCTGTGCCTAGAAAGCATGAGTCAAGTGGAAAACTGCTCTGGCCCATGCTTTCTAAGTGCAGCACTAGCAGAAGTATGGACAAGTCTTCAGTCAGACCAAATCTAACTTGAGTTTGTCTATATTGACTGGCAGCAGATCTACAGGGTTTCAGGCAGATCTTTTCCAAAGTCTTACCCTCCCACAAACACATTTAAAAGGCTGTAGAATATTAATCATCCAAAGGCGCCAAGCAAACCTCCCTGGGGAGTCACTGCAGAAAAGACCTGTTCTCATGTTGCCACCCAAGGACATACTTCTTGCAGAGGGAAAAGGAAGCATGGAAATTCCTGCCCCAAATCCATGTGAGTCATTGCCAGTGAGTTCACTGCTTCTTTTAGTTGTTGCTTAATATTGCTCTCTTTAAGCAACAGCATCCAAAACAGGTTAGAGTAGCTGAAGGGCCCTGTTGATCCACAACTTTGTCCATGTGGTTGAAACCCAGAACAAGTTTTGCTGGCCTGGCCTGTGTGAGAGAGTGTAAACACTCAAGAGAACCAAGTCTAGGCACTGATTATGCAATGTACATGCTCCAACATATCTCCAATGAAAATAGGAACATCTAATCATCTACATCAGATGGCTTCTCCCACATTTGATCTCACTACATACATAGATGTCATATACACACCTACATTGGTCCCCTTGAGCCAATTACCCCACCTTCCAGAGATAAATGGAATGAAATAAAATTTTATTTTATTTTTAAAGTTTTATTTATAATTTTTCATGATCACATAAGTAAAGCAAAACACTGAATTAAACACACACACCCTTCCATGGTTCCTTCTGATTACCCCTTACTGCTGCATATTCTATTCCATGTTTTTCCCTTTCTCTGTTTATATCAACATATATTTTACTGCTGGATTTACTCTAACCAGTTTACAATGATTCTTCAAAAATTCTACAAACATTTTTCAATCTTCCTTAAATGCCCTTTCTTCTTGATCTCTTATTTGACTGGTTAGGCTTGCCAATTCTGCATATTCCATCATTTTCATCTGCCATTCCTCCGTTGTTGATACTGCTCCCTTCCTCCATTTCTGGGCATATGTTATTCGGGCTGCTGTAGTTGCATAGAGAAGCAAATTCTTTTGGTCTCTGGGATATCTGACTTACTCCTAAAAGAAAGGAAAAAGTTATAATAATATTAGTAATAATAATAATAGTAGCAGTAGTAATAGAAACTGTGAGAATGATAAGGAACATACCAGACTGTTGTACAATCAGGTTAACACAGGGTTAAGCCTGGCAAGGATGTGACGTCCCTCACTGGATATATACTGCTGATGTCTTGAAGCTATTGTGTTACTAGTTGCTGTATTCTTTTTCTGCTTTCGGTTTCGTTTGTGTGAGCACCATGTTACAGGAGTGTGCTCCAGGTTAATCTGTAAATAGCTAATGAATAAAAGTAGTTTGTAGATAAAAGGCTACAGACTCCAGAAGCTTCATTCTTAGGGACAAAGCTGCGCTGCTCTGCTCTGCTCTGCGAAGAACTGCTCCGCTTCGAACTGTGAGACGAGTGCACAGGAGGAAGTGCGTGGACCCAGATCGTAAGCGTCCGAAAGCAGGCCAGCCTGCTGCTGCTTATCTAAGCAATTAATTTTACAACACAGACAGTGAATCCTATTGAACTCAGTGGGGCTTAGTTAAAGGTAAAGGGACCCCTGACCGTTAAGTCCAGTCGCAGACGATTCTGGGGTTACGGCGCTCATCTCCCTTTACTGGCCAAGGGAGCTGGTGTTTGTCTGCAGACAGCTTCTGGGTCATGTGGCCAGCATGACTAAGCTGCTTTTGGCGAACCAGAGCAGCAAGGAAACATTGTTTACTTTCCCGCCGGAGCAGTAACTATTTATCTACTTGCACTTTGACATGCTTTCGAACTGCTAGGTTGGCAGGAGCAGGGACTGAACAATGGGAGCTCACCCTGTCACGGGGATTCAAACCGCTGACCTTCTGATCGGCAAGCCCTAGGCTCTGTGGTTTAGACCACAGTGCCACCCGCGTAAAAATGCTTTGGATTGCAGTGTAAGGCTGCCCAGCCTTTACCGAGTCACCAGGGATTAAGCTCCATTTAATACAGTGGGGGAGAAGGGGACGACAGAGGATGAGATGGTTGGAAACAGTGTTCTCAAAGCGACTAGCATGAGTTTGGCCAAACTGTGGGAGGCAAGTGAAAGATAGGGGTGCCTGGTGTGCTCTGGTCCATGGGGTCACGAAGAGTTGGACACGACTGAACGACTGAACGACAACAATACAGTAGGACTTACTTCTGAGTAGATAGTTTAAGGCTCCATTTACAATAAAGGAATAAACGCTTCACATGTTCCCTAAGAAATGGCTGGCAGTTGAAGCACTGCAATTAAAGAATTTATAGTGGATTGGTGACATTTGCCTTTGAAATTGTAGGGAGGACTTTGTATGCCTTAATTTGGCACAGGTATTTTATTTTCATTATAAACAGAAATCTATTTTTCCCTCCCTAGATGGACCAATGGTCCGACTCAGGATAAGACAGAGGGTCAAGCTTCAGTTCATTCACCCAAATTGAACTCATTACTGGTTCCAAACAGCTGCTCAGGACAGGTAGGTTGACACCTGGATTATCATATTTTTCGCTCCATAAGACGCACTTTTTTCCTCCTAAAAAGTAAGGGGAAATATCTGTGCGTCTTATGGAGCAAATGGTGGTCCCTGGAGCTGAATTGCCCAGGGGCCAAAAGAGGATCATGCTTTTTATTTTACAAAGAGAAAAGGGGGTGTTGAAAGGACCCCGCTCAGCAGCTGATCAGCAAGAGATCGGGAGAGAGATAAGAGTCCCGGCTCCCTTTCAGCCCCGCCCTCCATTGTTGAATGTGCTGCAGAGGGAGGTTGTTTGTTTCCCCAGCGACATGTGACTGGCTGATTAGATTATCTGTCTGGAAACTGTAGAAAAGGCTCCCTTTCCTTTAGAAGCTGCAGAAATGTGAGTTGAACCCCATAAAAATGGGGCTTTTCCTCTTTGCTTTTCCCCCTTTGCAAAAGGAGCTTTGCTTTTCCCCCTTTGCAAAAAAAGCTGCAAAACTTTTAGCTGATCCTCAAAAAACAGGGCTTTTCCCTTTGCAAAAAAGCTGCAAAACTTTTAGCTGATCCTCCTCAAAAAAACAGGGCTTTTAGAAGGAGGAAAACCAGAAAAATATTTTTTTCCTTGTTTCCTCCTCTAAAAACGAGGTGCGCCATATGGTCCGGTGCGCCCTATGGAGCAAAAAATATGGTAGATGAAAAGGAGAGAGGGAGAGATCAGGAGAATGTGAAGTGCATATTGAAAGCTCTCCCCTCCAATTCATGATGTCTCTTCTCTCTCTATTTCTGTGTCAACATCGCAGACAGATTGGGAATCTCAGCCAGTCTTTCCTTCAAAGAACAGCAGATTATGATCTACTTTCCTCAGCCACTTGTTAGGCTTGTTTTTCCACTAAGCTCAAATTTTATGTCATGCTCTAGCTAAAATATTTTGCATACTCTGATGCATCTCTGGATCTTCTCACCTCCTACTTTTCTCCTGGGATGAACAAGACAAGACATCAGACTGGCTGATGGTCTTATACATATTTTTGGGATAGATTGGAAGAGCTGGGGATACTTTGCATTAACTTTTCTGATCCAGAAAATGTTTTTGAAACATGCTTGCTCTGGGGATTTTATAGTTTTTTTATTTGTAGGGTGAAAAGGAGGAGAGAAATAGACAATTGCCACTTTCCTGTGTGACCTGAAGACAAAAGCAGGTACTGTGTCCCATTTTACCTTTGTCTTGCTGTGCTAAATGTGTTAATTACACTCAGTGGTGGTCTCTGAAAAACATAAAAAAATGAGCTTTGCTTAATGGTAGTAACATTTTAATAATATATGTAGGAAGTACATAAACCTGGATCTTTCAGAAGACATTAGGAGTTAGTTGAAGCTGTTTGGAGGGTTTTATCTTTGGCTGATGGCTTTTCTTTTCTCTGGTAATTGCTGTTTTTACTGATTTTTTATTAATTAATTAATTTTGCTTATGTCCTGCTGCTCTGCATGTTATACCGGTAGATTTGAGGTCTTTGGTGTGTCTCCTCTGCTTACTTATTTAGTATAAATGCGAACTTTTACAACCTCTGTGCTACGGACTCTCAAACTATGGGATTGTTGAAATATATACAACAAAAATTAATCTACCTGAGTCATGCCACTAGACCTAATTTTAAAAGCAATGTGGACTAAAGTCGCTTCTGCCCCCCATCCCAGATTAGGAGCCCTAGAGGTACCACAACTTAATTTGTTCCGGAGGTCCGTTCTTAACCTGAAACTGTTCTTAACTAGAGGCGTGCTTTCGCTAATGGGGCCTCTTGCTGCCGCTGCGCCGCCAGCACACGATTTCCGTTCTCATCCTGGGGCAAAGTTCTCAACTCGAGGTAACTCTTCCAGGTTAGCGGAGTTTGTAACCTGAAGCGTTTGTAACCTGAGGCATTTGTAACTCGAGGTACCACTGTATTGGAATACAATTTGAGTACACCTTGTTAGGAAACAGCACTAACATGCCTTTGTCATGCGTACCCAGCATGGGCATACCGAGGCAGGGGCAGGAGGGGGCAGCTACCCCCCCTAGAAGCAAGCTGCCCCCCCCCCAGAAGCAAAAATGATCAGTCGTCTCCTGGGTCTGGCTTAAAAAGCAGCGCTGCTACCATTGCTGAGTGCTTGTTCGCTGAGACTGAGCAAAGAGGGAAGTGTGAGATCTCCCTGATTCCCCCCCCCAAGCTTCCTTATCAGTCTCCAGAAGTTTTCACCCACCTTAGACTGCTTGATAAGAAGCAGGCTACTCTGTGACCTATTAACGCCTAATCCCAGTTGATGGCCCTGGTCGCTAAAACTGACTCCTGCCCCTTTCTGGTCCTTGACCGTAATAAAGATTTTACTTATGACTCCTGCCCCTCCCCCTCGCCCCCACCCTCCATGGTTGTATGATCTCTGGAAGGGAAGACGGAGCTTTCTCTGTGCTGCTGTTTTGATCCACAGCAATCTTTTTGTGAGTGACTTTACCCCCTTGTCCATTGCCTTTAAACCCCCCCCCCCGCCTTTTTTTAACCCCTAAGAAAAGTGTTTGGATGATTTTTCAAATCTAAATTAAAACTAAACAAAGTCTACCTAACTGGTAGTAAACAAACACACATGGTTCGGTGTGCTTGTGTGTTGATGTACTTTCTATTGCTGGATTGATGACTGGAGTATAAATACAGGTGGGTAGCCGTGTTGGTCTGCCATAGTCAAAACAAAATAAAATAAAAAATTCCTTCCAGTAGCACCTTAGAGACCAACTAAGTTTGTTCTTGGTATGAGCTTTTGTGTGCATGCACACTTCTTCAGATACACTGAAACAAAAGTCAACAGACCCTTATAGTATGCTACTGGAAGGATTTTTTTGTTTTATTTTGTTTTGGAGTATAAATAAGCAGTGATGTTTTCCTGTGCTTTTCAAACAACTCACTTCTTTGCATTTCAGAATACATCTTGTCACTTAATGGTTAACACTTGCTTGCATGCAAGTAATTAAAGTAAATTATAAGCTATTTAGTCATAAAGTGTTAGTGTTCTGATATGCTGCTGCATGGAAGAGGTGTGAGCTGCTATGTCTCCTTGCTTTCAGATTCTTATAAAGTAGTTGAGAAGTAAAGGAATATATGAAGAGATGCCAACTTATGTGACCAACATATGTGCATACTGCACCTGTGAAACTTATATTATGGTTCCTAGCAATTTCACTGGTTGAGTTCTCAAATTGTCAAAACCTCATAGGAAAAGCCTGTGTGAATAAATTGGCCCATAAAATCTATGTGTAAGATTGGTTTAATTATCCTAACAGGAGTTATAATTTTTTTACTGTTTAATATTTTGTTTTGAGGTGGAATGTGCTGCTGTTTGTGAGACCAAAAGTATTTTTTGGGGTGGGTAGGGGCCTGCTTTAAATAAGAGTTACCTTAAAAGGCTAACAAATTTAGTATGGTGCAAGCCAGTGGTGTCCAAACTTTTTTCAAAGAGGGCCAGATTTGATGAAGTGAAGGGCCGTGAGGGCTGACCAAAGGGCCGACCAAAGTTGTTAACCTTTTCTAGGGTTGAAGTTGTTGAGGTTTTTAAAGGAATTTACCCCAGGAAATAAACTGCCACAGGGGCCGGATTAAACCAACTGGTGGGCCGAATTAGGTCCCCGAAATGGACTTTGGACATGCCTGGCTGAAATTTCAATTCAGTGGAGTTGAATAAATAAATAAATAAAACCTCCCCTCCAGTAGTTTCAAGCACTACTACAGGCTCCACATAATATCTGTACTGCATTGTTTACTGTGACAGCACCTGCACTTTGGAACTCCCTGCCTATTGCAGCAAAGCACGTGCCTTTGCTAGACTCTTTTCGGGCACCTGCTAAAAGCATTCTTCCTTAGGCAAGCATACCTAGATGCTTAGGAAGTTGAAGTAATCTTAATCTTCATATTTTTAAATCAATTATTTCAGAAGGTCTAGTCCCTAAAAAAAGCTCAACAACTAAAAATGAACCGAACCCCTAAAAAACGGGGCATTCCTCATCCCCAAAAAAGGTCAACAACTTTGAGCTGATCCCCAAAAAACGGGGGTAGATCACTGCCAGATTTTAATTCTGAAAGTA
This sequence comes from Lacerta viridis, assembly GCA_900245905.1. Classification (NCBI taxonomy): domain Eukaryota; kingdom Metazoa; phylum Chordata; class Lepidosauria; order Squamata; family Lacertidae; genus Lacerta; species Lacerta viridis. The sequence goes on from OFHU01002637.1 coordinate 19,647, forward strand.
GATCACAGTCTCTTGGGAGTTGGCCACCCCTGGTATAAGACATGTAACTAGAATAAAAATTAAAAAAAAATCAAGCAAATAATTGTAATAACTACCGTAATAAAGCACTGCTATAATTATATATAATTTTCCTAAAATTTTGGTTTCATTCGCCTTTCCGTGCTGAAATGTCACAACCTGAACGACCATGGTTTGCCCTCCCCTAGTTTTGATCCTGGGTACGCCCCTGGTACCCAGCATATGTATACTGATGCCCCGATATAGCAGGTGTGTGTAGAACCCTTTCCAGCCCAAGGGCCTCATTTCCTATTGGGCAGCCTTCCGGGGACCACATGCTAGTGGTGGGCAGAGCCAGAAGCAAAAGCATAAATGTTGCCTTTGTATAACAGGCTAACATTTTCACACTCACTCATTCCTCTCCACTCGATCTAGTAAGAGGCATTGCCAGAGTTTCCAGCACACATTTGAGCCTGGCAAAGACATTCAAGGGCACTGTGAAGCAGGGTCAGTAGGGAGTGTGGCAGGGGAGTGGGTATAATATGATGAGAATCTCTTCTTTCCCCAGGGAATGTATATTATACTCAGACAGTGTAAACCAAAGCACCGGAGTGGCATTCTTTAGTTGTGTGACCTTGGGAGATAACACAACACAAGTGGTCCTTTGGCCCGAGCCATGTACTTTGCCCACAAAGTTCAGAACATTTTGATATACATCCAATTAGTATGCTGCTGTTTTAGTTGCTTCTCCATATCGCCAGGCTGCTCCTGGGTTGTTACCAACACAGTCTATGTTGAAGGTTGGGAAACTGCAGGTTTCAGCTGTCTTTATCAGACTTGTACTTTTTTATTTTGCTGTGCTCCTCATGATAAGAGCCTATGGAGGAAGCATCCGGGTCTCTCCCTGTCTTGGCTTCAGTTGGGAAGCTCTGACCTTCAGCTAGCACCTGCCTGACAGTCATGTTGATACAGGATGCTTGCAGATATTTGGCACAGACTTGGCTGTGCTCTTGAGAGTAGGGCTCCATAACAGAGTCTTCAGGAAGGTCAGCTGGGCGAGACAGCTCCAGACAGGAAGGCAAAAGCTTCCCCTCCAAGTTGGGCAGAAACCTGAGGCATACGTGGTACAGCTGTAGCCGGACATGATAATCATGTCCCCGCTGTGCATGAACATGGCCACAGGCGCTTGATCTCGTTTCAGCTCCCCTAACAAAAAAATATGGATGACTGTCCAAAACTGAATGCTAGAAGTGGCTGAAAACAGTCCAATTTGGACTCATCCGCATTTATTCCCAGAGATGATCAAAGTGATGGTAGTTCCCCTTGGAAATTTGGAAAACCACAAGCTTTAGCCGCTTGCTCCGAGAGGAAAGCCAAGCCAGATGGAAAAGGGGTATAGTGGTTGGCTGAACATTTATTTGTATTCCAGTTATAATGGTAACCCAAAGTCTCCCAGCAAAGCTTTTCCAGTAAAGTTTTTGAGGCCCATTCGCTGGAACCTTTGTTCCGCAACTGATGCTGACTCTTCCCCCACAGGCCAGTGGTCTCCGTAGAAGACAAGCGCATATCCAAATTGCACACATTAGGCTTCTGGTGTACGTCTTCAGGCACTGATTCACCCAGTGGTGCTGGCAGCCTGGAATGAAGGGACCTGGGATAAATATAAACCCTGGATAGTTATTGAGACCATAGGCTTTCCAGTGGCTAACTGGACGCAGTCTTGCTCTATAAGCGCGAGCTGACAATCTGAGGAGTTAGTAAAGAATTCCACACCTCAGTGCACCTTTTATGGGTGTCTGGCCTACCCCCCCCCCAAGGGACAAACAGAGAGGCTTGGAGGTCTGCATTCAGCCTCTAGGCTTCAGGTTCTCCACCCCTGCTATAGAGCTTTAGAAGTTAATTTTTAAATACTGAGCTCAATTCATATACATCTAGCTATACAGATGATGTAGCATATATTCTTGTTGCATATATGACACTGTATTTGAAGAATGCATATTCTGACAAACACATATTTAAGAACTGGCAATATATTTATTTAGTGTCAGATTGTTTCATGCCTTTTGTCGTAGTATGAAATTAAATTGAGCTGTGTTGATAACCACAAACAGATCTCCCTGCCTCACGTTTGTGAATTAGTCATATTTGCAGTGAAGTATTCATATTTGCATATTTCTCTCTCTTCTGGTCTCTTGTATAGAAAAAATAAATTTCCATCACAATAATTAAGTTTTAAAGCTTTACTTCAGAAACTTGATTTAAATGTTATGAAAACAGTAATTGATACATTGTCTCAGTTATACATTTCCCTTCTTACATATAGTTGTCCCAGTGTAAGGCTCTAGAACATCTCAAACCAGGTTTTCCAGGTAAAAATAAATGACCTTTGCCCCGCTTTGTTTCCTGCTTGCTTGCATCTTCGGCAACACCCAGAGAAGACCTGTGTCAGCTTGCAACAACTCTGTGACTCTGAATGGGCTACTTCATAAACCTAAATAAAAATTATGAAATTCTATCCAAAGATCCATGACTCAGTCACAATTCTAGCCCACGACATATATTGCAGTGGAAAAATAAAAGCTTTCATCATGTGTTCATAGATTTTTCACAGTAACTCAAAATATAATACAATTAAATAAACTTTAAATAACTTCAACAACCTTCTCTCTGTTGCAGGCTCAGCAGTGGAACAGATGCTGGTGTGGATCTCAAGCTGGAGATGATGTTCCATTTTCGAAGAAAAACTTTTTTAGCTACAGGGGTATGTCTGGTGGCTCTTGCCTCTATTCTGACACTTTCCTACTACCGGATACAGAAATACCCTTTACTACCCAAACCTGTTACACAGAAAGGAAAAGACATCTGCAAAGGATGGGTCACCAATAACTCAATCTCTGCTTTGAGTGACAACAGATCTTTTATCATCGCTCCATACTTTGATGACAGGGTGGCAAAACAGACTCGAGTGATCGGGATTGTACATCACAAGGAAGTTAAGGACCACTATTGCTGGTTCTGTTGCCCAGCTGATGGTGCGGTCTTTATCTCTAAGGCTACAATAGAGATCCACTTGGATCGTTTTGGATTTCCATATGTGGTCACAGACTTGATATGTTTGGAACCCTCATACTGTGAGCCTCGTTACATGGCATTGCAGTCATCTGGCGAAGGATCTGACAGTGGCATGTCACCATGGTTTGAAATAAAAAATCGCCAGCGACAGAGCACTCTGGTGGACTTCACAGTGTGCATCTCCACCATGTTTGGAGACTATAACAATGTCCTCCAGTTTGTGCAGAGCGTGGAAATGTATAAACTCCTTGGAGTGCAGAAGGTGGTGATCTATAAGAGCAGCTGCAGCCAGTTGATGGAGAAAGTCCTTCAATTCTATGTGGTGGAAGGGACTGTGGAGGTGGTGCCCTGGCCAATCACATCCTACCTCAGTGTTTCTAATAAATGGCATTTCACAAACGATGGGACCCAAATTGGCTACTATGGACAAATTGCTGCTCTGAATGACTGCGTCTACCGCAATATGTACAGGAGCAGGTATGTTCTGCTGAATGACATTGATGAAATTATTCTTCCCATTCAACATTTGGATTGGAAAACCTTGATGCAAAACCTTGAGAAACAAAATCCGGAGATTGGTATCTTCCTCTTTGAGAACCAAGTTTTCCCAAATAATGTCTTCACCTCCCCCCCTGTTCATGTTCCACATTCTTGGAATATGGTACCTGGAGTCAACATCCTGCAACATGTCCTCCGAGAACCAGACAGGAAAGAGATCATTAACCCAAGGAAAATGATTGTTGATCCGAGGAAAGTGGTTCAGACATCTGTTCACTCTGTCCTTCAGGGGATTGGAGGCAGTGTGGAAGTCCCTGCTGGTGTCGCAATTGTCTTCCACTGTCGGTGTCCTTTACAACCACATTTGCCCAGGGAATCCCTGATCAAGGACACAACACTCTGGAGATATAACACGTCACTAATAGGCAGAGTTAACAAAGTGCTACAGAAGATACCATTTGAAGTGGTGAAGTAGTAAACACAGGAAATATTACTGATATTTCTCTTTGGAGGCTCACCCAAAAAGATATTTGGGAACAAGTTGTACAGGATGAATTTCCAATGCATGTTCAAGAGAGGAGTATCATGAATTCAAAAGGAACATGTTTGCTCTTGACTTTCTTGAGAATGTGACTCATGGAGCTACAGAAAAAGTGATGGCATAATTGGTCATGCATTGCAAAAGTGCACTAGATATGGGAAATGATGGGTCAGAGACCCAGTGGTCCGTCTGTATCAGCATCCCATCTATAATAGCAGCAAGATTCTTCTGAGGTCGTGGACCAAAGTCAAGGGTAGCCATCAAGGGCACCATCCTTTTTGCACTGTGCTCCTAGCAACAATTTTAAGGATTAGGGTTTATATTCACTGTTAGTCCTGCTCAGAATAGACCCATTGCAATGAATGAACATGAGGTCCATTAATTCCAATGGGTCTCCTCCAAGTGCAACTTAGTTGAATACAACCCATCCTTGATGAAGGATCTGTTTAACTCATCCAGTACTGTGTGTAGTCTGTATATAAATATATCAGATATAGATATAAATATAAATATCAGTGTCATACGTGCATATCGTATATAATTGCAAAATGCTTCTTGTGACGAACCTCCCTGCCAACTACCCCTCTGTTACTAATTGTATTTCTTCTGAGATGTTCCGGGTCACTTTTCCTATTCTCCCCACCTTAATGCCTTGAGGTCCGTCTGTGTGGATAATCCCCTTTTATTATAACTAGGGATAACTTAGTAACGGGGTTCTCTTGTCCAGCTGTCGTGGCCTGTTATATATATATTTTGCTCTGGGCTCCTGGGTTAAGAATACCTCTCAGCTCTATCAGTTCTGGGGCTCTCTCTCATTAGATCCCCCCACTGCGTCAGTTAGCTAAACCCTTTTAGTAACTGTGTAGCCTTACCAAGGTTTCTGCCCTTTTGCCCCTCCTGAGTGAAACTCCAAGACACAAACTATCACCCTGCAGGTCAGTTTTGTCTTTTCCCTGAGTTCACCTCCTCATGAGCATCCATATATCGCTGGACCAAATAAATGCCTCTTTTCTCTTGGCTCAACAAAAACAAGTCTTTATTTATTTCAGAACATCATGTTTCAAGTACTTCAATAGTTCATCAGCTTAGTTACATCTAAAGTATAAACTCTTTCAGTATAACCGACTGATCTTCATCCTATCCTAGCCTAACCACCACTATCCTGGCCCCACACCCCTCTTCTTCCAGTCACCACTCACACCCTTCCTCTTCTCAACTGCCAAAACGGCTGTTCCCTCCTTTTAAACCGGGGACCGCCCCGCCCCCAAAGGATGAACTGTCTGTCAAGATGAAGGTGGCTTAACTCCTTCTGAGCTGGGATGTAATAACTCCTCCACCCTAGGGCCAATCCGTCACACTTCTGTTCAAAATTCCAGCTGATCGTGCCCTTTTCTAGGTAATTCCAATCTTGGCTACATAAGAAATGACATGCACAGGCTGAATGATGGAAATAGAAAGAATAGTACATCTAACACACAAAGAAATAGGTGATGCGAACTCTTTACCACTTAGATGAGTTCTACAATCAGCATAATATATACAGGTGAAACTCGAAAAATTAGAATATCGTGGAAAGGTTCATTTCTTTCAGTAATTCAACTTAAAAGGTGAAACTAATATATGAGATAGACTCATGACATGCAAAGCGAGATATGTCAAGCCTTTATTTGTTATAATTGTGATGATTATGGCGTACAGCTGATGAGAACCCCAAATTAACAATTTCAACTTTGGGGTTTTCATCAGCTGCATGCCATAATCATCACAATTATAACAAGCAAAGGCTTGACATATCTCGCTTTGCATGTCATGAGTCTATCTCATATATTAAACTCCAGTAGCTAATGAAAACAATTGCTTACATAAATGGACTTTTCCACAATATTCTAATTTTTCGAGTTTCACCTGTAGTTGTAGAAAAATTGTCACCTGCAAATTGAGCAGATTTGCAGGTTTGATATTATATTAATTACACAATTTATTCGAGGAGTTAGAGCTAAGATGGCATCGTTAGAGGAAGCATTGATTTGAGCTCCGCGTCAGTTGTGCGGTTTTTATTAGTTTTTATTAGTTTTATCAGCTTTTTATTAGCTTTTATCAGTTCTAGTATTTTCTAGTATTTTATCACTCGGTATCTTTTCCTTAATTACCATATTCACAAAGTTTAAGTAAAAGTTTTAGAGAAAACCTTGGGATGTCTCGGAGAAAGCCTTAATTAGCTCCAGCTCGACTCAGTCTACCAAACACTTATCAGCAGGAGAGGAGATCAAATGCCCTAATCTTGGAAGGACACCGAGTTTTCTGATTTACAGCAGAAAATAGTAGCAACTGCATCTCCATGAAAATGTCTAAGAAAAAGAAGCGATCGGCTTCATTTCCACAAGTGAGCCCATAGCAGAAGTGCAAGCAGAGTAAACTGGATGATTTCGTAAGAGCTATAGCTGGGTATTTGGTGGAAAACCCGTCCAGCAGGTATTCAAATTCAACTATCTGGGAATTACATTCCCTCATAGGCTTCTCTGGTCCACACACCATGAAATGGCGGTGAGGCCATAACGATTTTTTTTTCATAACAAGAGGTAATTCGCACATCCCTTCTGCCCTTAAGGTCTTCAACGCCAAAATTATAGTTCAATTGCTCTATGGTATTCCAGTCTAGTTCTTGAAGCTACCAACATGAGTCTGACCAAACTGTGGGAAGCAGTGGAAGACAGGAGTGCCAGGCGTGCTCTGGTCCATGGGGTCACAAAGAGTCGGACACAACTAAACGACTAAACAACAACAACAATCTAATTGCAGTTTACCCAGTTGGTAGAATGTGTGCAGGCAGCTTTCATCTTCAATATTTTTACTGTCCCACACTGTGTACCCTATGCAGCCTTGTGTCTAGAGGGAGGTCAACACAAGGTAGAGACTGTCGCCTGGGCGAGATTTCTTCTATGCTGATTAAACATCTGCCTCACATCAGATAAAGATCCTCTCCTCAGTGAAGTTTTGTTAGATCCCTTTCTTTCCCCAGGGCTACAACGGTTTAACAAGAAGGTACAGCAACTCGGGCTGTCAGTGGAACTTTTGTGATCAATGTCCCTACCATCTGCCAAGGCTATAATAAAAACTAGGTTGTGGGATATTGAACGCCAGGAACTAACAGTAGCAGCAGAGAAAACATGTTCCCCTCTTTATTTTCAACTTTCTTGGGCACATGAAA